>JAUZNK010003185.1:0-11050 GCA_035046665.1 Euphysa ruthae | reverse complement strand
ATATATATATTAAAAAAAAAAAAAAAAAAATGCAGATTTCAAAAATAAATTTAACCCTATTATTTTGGCTCCCTACATGCAAAAGACAGAAGAGAAAAACAAAGCGGTTTTGGTAGTTACTTCTTAAGTACTTGGGAAAATACGCCTTTTTTTAAAAATTTGACAATAAAAATTAATTCAATGATTTTTTTTTTAACTAAATAAAAACATTTACATTTACATTTTCAGTTTTCCGTATTCATATTTACAAAACAATAGAACTTAAGTAGAAGATTTTTCAAAAGAACTATAATGCTGAATCAACATTTCATGGCATCATCCACAATAAATGCAACAACAAATTACAATGAAAAATTAGAGCAACTTCATTTAGATAATGATTTCAGTCAAATTTTGATTTTTAACCCCCAAAATATGTTAGTTTTTTGAAACTGCAAAAAGGGTAACTTGAAAACCATAAACAAAATCTAATATACCTGTCCATATTAGATACTTAACAGTTTCGGTTTGTCCACTGATAGCTGCACAGTCTAATGGGGTCATGTTCTGAGTGTTTTTATCATTTATAGCTGCCCCGCTCTTAATCAAATATTTTGCAACATCAACATGTCCTTTCAAAGCAGATAAGTGTAGAGGTGAATTGCCATCTTTGTCTGTATCATTGATCGCTGATGGATTGATCTCCAGAATATTATCAACAACGCTATACAAATTAAAATTTATAAAATTGTTTAATTATAGTATTTTTATCCATAAATTATGAAGTTCCATAATGATGAGATAGATATAAACTTTTACAAATTGAAATTCCTGCTAAAGGTGTTTGTTCAATATTTATGTTTATTTTTTGTAACAAAAAAAAATACTCTTGTTCTGCTTCTTAATTTTAAGTATGATGCCAGAAACTTGTGACACAGATTTACCAACACTTATTTTATTTCCCAAATAAAAATTTTAAAGAATAGTTTTAAATTCACTTCATGAAAGATAGGACTTTATCCAAAAATTAAGCATTTAATAATTCTCGAATAATTTTCTTACGCATCCTGTCCAAAGAAAGCAGCAAGATGAAGAGGTGTTTGTTCGTAATTATTTCTTGCTTGCACATCAGAATTTGCTTCCATTAGCATTATTGCAATTTCTTCAAAACCATTCTTGCATGCATTATGAAGTGCAGTATTATTCTCTTTATCTGTAGCATCAATTATATCCAAGACTTGTGGAAATGTCAGAAGTGTCTGAAAGCAGGGTAAAACTAATAAGTATGAAATATATACCAAACCTTCTAACTCCACACAACTGCTAGACATATGCATGAAAATACGGCCCTAAAAATGAGAATCTTTCAACAAAAAATTTTACCAACCTATAAATTTTTACTTTCACTTCTATTTTGAATTCACTATTAAATGGTTACTTCCATTTAATGTATTGCCACAGATTTTCTCAATATGTTTATGTTTATGTTGTCAAGTTTGTGTGCTTATAACCATTGCCCCTAAAAAGTTCCTATAATAACATTTATCTCAAACATAAAAAGCGTAATATAGGTAGTTGCAATACAATGTAAATTGTCACCTTTATATTCTAATATCAAGTTTTAGAAATATGGCTAACTCAGAAAATACCAACCTTTACTCCTTTTATATGGTTATCATTTACTGCAAGATGCAATGCTGTCTGGTCTTCTTTATCTCTCAAATCAATATCTGCACCGTGTTTCAGAAGCAGTTGTATAGTTCGTGCATTACTCGAACTGCTTGACGCTAGAATGAGAGGCGTGTAATTAAACACATCACGACTGTTTACTTGAGAATTCCTAGAATAAATTACTTATTCTCAATTTTAATAATTTACAAAAAAAACTTAATTCATGGAACAATCTCATGCTGCATGTGATTTAGAGCCAAATATATTCTATACTTATTATATCTAAGTATAATTTATAAAAATATATTATTATAATGTTAAAAAGTTGCAAAACATCAAAACACTTTAAACATAATAGGTACTGTGAAATGGTTATACGCCGCTTAAAACACTGAAACATCTTCGAACTGAAATTCCAGGTGTTCAGCAGAAAACTATACAATTGGAATGAAATTTCTTGCATAAAAACTTTAAATGTAAATAACCTATTTTCAAATAAACATCCTACATAATTTCCTAGGATTTTCAAGAGAAAGCTTGCTTCTCATAAGCAACACACTTTAACGAAAGCACCACAATAAATTTAAGTAATTATCTACCGAATAACCAAGAGATAATCTTCCATAATGTGATGCCAACTCACATTATTGCTACAGGCTTTAAATGATCTCTTTGCAAAAAACTAATGATTCAATAACTTGATTTTATAAGTCTAATTACAGATAAATAAAAATCATTTTTGTCACAAGTCATAACATTCACTTGTTTCAACAAAATATTCCTATCCTCCTGATGAGTACTTTGCTTACTGAAACGTCCCTAAATGTAAATGTTTTAACTCCAGAAATAATTCTTTGGTTTATTTAATAACAGCAAGTATTTTTTTAAATCAGCTTCTTTTACTCTTTTACTGACTGTTAAAAATTCAAAAATTAAAAATAGACATTAACATTTGTTGAATTTTTTCTTAGTAATAATGCTAGCATATGTAGATGACTCAAATCATTTGATGAGTGTTAGGGAGGTCTTTAAGCTAGTGCTAGCCTATTTCTGGTAATATAAGAGCCCGATCCTGTTATCGTGGAGCCACTAATTTGCTATCCAAGTCTAATACCTTTCCCAAAGCCAAATCAATTACCAACAACTTTTTAAAGAGTATGACTTACCTCTGAGCCACATAAGACACCTAAATGGCATCTACCAACCATGTTCTGCAGATAAAAAATTAAAAAAAAAAAAATCAAAGCGCTGCATCCAATAAAAGCAAACAAAGAATTAAAATACGACAAAAGTTTATCAAAATTTATTATGATTAATGGATATATGACACATTGTATAATTTTCTATGGTTGAAAGGTTAAATGCAGAGGACCTAACATTAAAGCTCGAAACCTACAGTCAAATATATCATATCAATAGTTGGCCCTTTTTTAACTGGAATATAATTTTTTTTTATAGGAGACAAAATCTGAAAAACATGTTAACCAAACTAGGATGAAAAAAGAAGAACTAAAATTAAGCGTAAGTACCAACATTTTTTTTCATGACTTTTTTTTTAAACCGGCTTCATCTTAAAAATGAAACATTGTCAATATTATCAAGACACTCATTTCAACTTTTTACAGAACAATAAGTTATTGAGTGAGAACCATAATTTGTTGTGTTTACATTAGGAAGTTTTAATTTACCTTTTATTTTAGATCTTGAGTTTTAATTATGAACAACTCTGTCGAATATGTTGTAGGACCATAATTTGTTGTCTTTACATTAGGAAGTTTTAATTTACCTTTTATTTTAGATCTTGAGTTATAATTATGAACAACTCTGTCGAATATGCTGTCAAGGCAAAAGGCAACATATTTTGTTGATGATAAAAAAGGTTCACAAGATTAAAGTAATCATGTATTCGCAAAATATTTAGATGCTTATATAGATTATTAGCATGATGATTAAAAGGTTTAAAACTAATTATGTGAGCTACCTTGTTTTGAATTTTTTCTAAATCTTTAAGTTTATTGTTAAAATGTTGGCCTCGTAGTTGACAACCATAGATTAAATTACTGTGAAAAACAGAATAATAAATTGACTATAATGTTTTTTGTGAACATATTGATAAATTTTAGCTAACATTCCGTTTGCTCTACTGAGTTTAATTTTGAGGGCTTTAAGATGAGATTCCCGGTTAAAATTTTTGTCAAGGGATATCCCGAGAAACTTTGCTTGGTTCTTGGGTTTTATTTATAGCCACTGTCACAAAAATTTAAATGTTTTGTTATTTTAGTTCAATTTGATCTGAATAAAACTATTTTGGGTACTTGCATTTATAGAGATTCTATTAAATCTCAACCTAACATTTGCTAACTTTAGGTCATGGTCTATATATTTATTAATTTTTTAAGGGAATTATTTACATAGAGTAAATTTGTGTCATCAGCAAATTGATTAATTATTGAATGTGAAGTGACTGAATTAAGATCATTAATAAAAATTAAGAAAAAGAGTGGCCCAAGAACCGAACCTTGGGGAACACCATATAACATTTTAAAAATTTTCTAATGAGTGCCATTAATTGAAACGTATTGGAATCGATTTTTTAAATAACTTTCAAACAATTTATTTTAAATTACGACTCAGACAAAAAATTGAAGACAACTTTATGTCTTTAAAATCTTTTTTGTCCTCAATTGTATGTTGGACAAGTTTAAAATCCTCTTCAAAAAGTCTGATGGACAAGATTTATTACAATCAAATGAATGATAAAATAATTAGTGGAAATATTACATATGATATATCTTATCATCTTGCCCAATTCTTTATTCTTCCAACAGAGTAAGAGAAAGCTTCTGACTTTCACAAGAAAAAATGTAGAAGCTTTACTAACTTTGACCAAGAAAATTTTACACTTGATTTAATGAGTTTTGAATATAACTCTCATCTTAAACTTGAAAAAGGGGATGTTAACTACTCTCTTGACAAAGTATTTGAAACTGTTACTCATACATTAGATAAGTATGCTCCACTCACTTATATATCCAAAGCAAGGTCTAAGCTTCAAAACCAAGGATTACTCAAGGATTGTTAAAATCAATTAAAATAAAAAATCGTCTGTATAAGAAGTTCTGCAAATGCAGTTTTAATAATAATAAAAAAAAAAAAAATACAATAACACAAGCAATTCAATTGTCTCTAAGATTACTTTTCTAAAAAGCAAAATAACTTTAAAAACGTATGGAATGGCATCAAAAATAAAATGTAAATACGGATAATGAAATTAAAATAAATAGTATCTATGAAAATAAAAATATAACAAAAGAGCCAATTGAAATTGCAAACGAGTTTAATAGTTTTTTTTCTAATATTGCCAGTAACCTTGATAAAAAGCTAAGAAATCAAACCAAATTTTTTAAGTATTTCCTTAAAAATCCAAACAAAGAATCGTTTTTTCCAAATCCGACATCTGAGTTTGAAATCAAAGATAATGAGCCTACGTCTTACTAAAAGTTCTGATACTAACAGTATACCTTCAAAAATATTGGAACATATCATTCATCTAAATTTCGAAGCCGTTAACTGATACTTTCAATGCGTCTATAACAAGTGGTATATTTCCGGATATTCTAAAAGTCGCTGAAACAATCATAATACACAAAAAAGACTGTCAACTTTCATGTAATAACTACAGACCAATATCATTGTTATAAAATTTAAGTAAAATATATGAAAAACTTATCTATGAGAAGCTTATATCTTTTCTTAACAAATAAAAAATGCTTCACAATCACCAATTTGGTTTTCGTAATAATCACTCAACTAACCACACCCTTGTACCTATTCCCGAAAAAATAAGAAACTCAATTGAAAAATAAATATATATTAATAAAATTTGTTGTGGAGTATTTTTGGATTTAAAAAAAAGCATTTAACACTGTTAACCATCAAATATTGCTAAAAAAACTTTCTTATTATGGCATTAGAGGTGTTACTAATAACAGTGAAATTACCCATGAGAATAACTTTATTTTCTAGTGATAATTTATCTAAGAGTGGTGTTAAGTAAATTGATTATATTTCTCAGTTGACATAATAGTGTGTTTATAAATGCAACCAATGATGGAATTTTGATTATTAATTGTTAAGCTTTAAATAAATACTGAAATAAATACTCTTTTGGTTTATAAATGATAAGGTCATTTCTTTTTATATAAAATACTTACTTATTTAAAAGTATTTCTACAATTTTGTATATGCCAAAACGAGAGGCTTTATGCAAAGCTGTACGTCCATCACAATTCTTTTTATCTACATTAACACCATTTTGAAGAAGAAGATCTACGATTTCTTTGTTCCCAGTTACAGAAGCAATATGAAGAGGTGTCTCTTCACCATCCATCGCAATGTTTACATCACTTCCTTTTTCAAGCAGAAACTTTACTAAGTTAGTATAAGATCCTAATACAGCCAAATGAAAAAATGTTTGTAACTCGTTGTTTTGTTTTGAAATTAAAGAAGGTACATAACAAGGATCACGTTTTTCAACAACGTTGAGTAGATGTTTAAATAACTAGAATAAAAATAGACGATACTTTGAATCAGAAATTTCATAAGTGAACATGATTCATGTCTAAACCTTTTGCTGCAACACACTTAATGCCAAAAGAATTTGGAATATAAAATATTTTATGGTAAAAAATATTTATGGTTCAGCAGACACTCTCAATTTTCTTATGAAAATTTTCATTTTAAGTTTTAATTTAACCCCATTCTAACCTCTAAAATTTTACAGCCTACAGATTTAGGTGAGTCTTTGAATGAAATAACCGATCATAAAATGGAATACAGCTAATTTTTTGACCACGTTTAGTTAATAGTATACACTTTCAAATAAGAAATCTGCTAAAATCTAAGTAGGGGGAATGTAGGTATTTTTTAATTGAAAATTAGGGTAATCAGGTTTTTTTAGTGCCATTATCTGAATAATACTTTTCTTGATATTCACTTTTTTTCGAGCTCAACAATAGATTTTTCTGGTATAATATTGAAATAAAAACTGTGAAAGATCAGAAATAATATAAAAATGCCTTGGACATGCCTAAAATGGCTCAGACATGCCTAAAAAATTATGAGGCAGAGAGACTAAAACCTTTTTTTATAGTTTTAATTTGTTAATTTTCTAAGTTAAAAACCAAAAACATTACATATCAGTGTAAACTATAAAGTCTCTATACAATGAACCAAAAACGTTGCCGTCAGGATAACCTTTGTCAGATATTTCTAAAACGGAATTTTTACAGCTTTCACTGCAACATGCTGCACATGTTATAACACATTTTAAACCATGTTTTCTGTAACATCCCATATTGGAGTTGCAAGGATTTTTTTTGTGGTTGATTTGCATTTACAGCCAATAAACTTGAGAATTTCATCTGGTGCTGGTGGATGGTCCGTCATATTTAGTTGCAGCAAATTAACTTCGAGTTTCCAGCTCAAAACAGTTAGTGATTCTTCTATTTCTGTTGATAGAAATTCATTGCAAGACTTGTAAATTGACTCTTAACGAATGAAAGTGAGCAGCTTGTTCAGTTGGTGGAAGTTTTTCGAGATCTGTTTTGTTGTTAATTGCTGCCATTTCAATAAACTTCCGGTATCCTAGTTATTAAGATTATCCGATTCTTTTCTGTTATAGATAAACTTCAATAACCCAACTCCAAATTTTCCTATCAACTCTGGAGTAACAAATGCAGCACCAAAAAATTTTAATCGACCTAACAGTTTGTTTGATTTGAAAAGCTTCTTCTTTAAACTTACTTTGCCGTCACCATAGATTGCAGAGGTCGTATCGCAATCACTCCAGGCATGAAAGAATAACAAATAATTTAAAATTTTGTCAGTCAATGATTGTCAAACATCTGAAATCTTCTATATTTTGATATTTTTATTGGTTCTTTTCACTTCAGACCCAAAAAACAATCTCTTCCAAATTTGTATTCCAATGATAAATAAGAAGCACCAAGACATGTGTCATCGGTTACTGTTTTACCATTTTTAGCAAAGCCAAGAGCAGCTTTGAAAATAATGGTGTCTGCGCCATTGGTACTATATATTAGACTGTTACCATTTTCTTCTAATATTCTTCCTACAGCAAAGATGAATCAATTTCTATTTATCCTGTTTGTCATAAATATTTCTTGATTGTGTTTGTGGGAAAGCAATTTTTCTACAACTATGTCATGGCATTTGATGGCAGATTTTTGTTCTTGTTCTTTGATAGATGGACCACTTGACATAGTTTCCCATTCAGTGTTATGAGGTAGAAAGACTTTAAAATTTTTGGTTGGGGGAATTTTCACACTCTAATTTCACGTCCCTCCACTCCTCTGCCCAATCATGCCCAATCATGCCCAATCATGATTGGACGTGCTAGAAGATTTTTTTTGATTTACGGATGTGTACAAATTGGCCATGGTTGATAAATTGACAAATAATTATTGATTTGAATGTAAGGGAACAGAAGAGAAAAACAAATCCTACTCAGCTTTTAAATTTTTCACATATTATATAAAACATTTATTTAAAATATATATATTTTATGGTTTTGTATAAAGTTTATGACAAAATTTATAAAAATACTAAAATTTTTTAGGGGAGACGCAGGATTTGCTAGGGGGAAGGACTGAAAATCTGCTGGGGGTGTTGGTGGTGGGAACAAGAGACTAGTGGGGCGGGGGAATAGGTCAAAATGTGGCTAGGAGGGGGAATCCCCAATCTCCCCATCCAGTAGGGGACACTCTGCTTTAATATCAATAAAAATCTGCACAACTTTCTCAGTGCTTATTTCGTAAATATGTAAAATATTGAAGAAACACATTTTCATATGTGACGTTCTTTTGTCATTTAATTCTATGCAAAATTGCACCACAATTAATGGCGTGTAAAGAGTCGAGATAGCATTCATTAGCTTTTTTTTTTTTTAAGGTGGTCTGCTAAAGCCGCAAACCATCAATGTATGTAGAAAGCAATAATGGGTAGTGAACTCAATTTTTTTTGCTAAATGATCATTTAGGGCCCTTAATTACAGGTAAAGGGGTAAAAATTATCAAATATGGTCAAAATTTTCTAATTTTCATAAGTGTATTAAAATTGGTACATAACCACCTATTTTACAGGTGGAGATCATGAATTTAGAAAAAAATTTTTTTTTTAATATTTCGCTTGTAAATTTAAGGTCAAAGATCTTACTAGAAAATGTAATTACATACAAATACAACAAATAAAAAACCCAACAGATATAAGAAAGTACACAAAAAATTAAATAAAATACAATGTCAATGTAATGTATCAGTTTTTCCTATTCATCAGAGTCTAATTCTAAATCACTAGATTTTATTTCGTCATCCTCGCCTTATTTATAGCTATCAATCTTTTTATTGACACAATTGATAAGTTTACAAGCACTTGTACAAGAAAATCCATTATCAAAATGCTGATAATCATATTGGTTGCATTTTTATCTGCAGTCCCAAGAAAGCAAACAAGAAAACATAACAATAAACACATGAAAATTAAAACGCATGTTTTGAACCATTAAAAAATAGACCAGAAAGCACCACAGTTAACACAAGATCTTTTATATGTATTTGTTACAATGGATCATTTTAGAAATAAACTAAAACTTTTGCAAAGTTCATATTAAAAAATAAATTTGATTAGAAATTCTTTAGGTATATGAGGAAATAGGATATTTTTACACTAAGATTTAAAAAGAATGGGAATTCCATTGTTTTTAAATCAATGCATTTTAGATATTCTTCTAATTGTAAGTTTTGAAAAAAGTTACCTTGTCTGGAGCTGGGTCTTAAACAATGCTGGTATAAGTTTGCTCTACACAGATTTTCCTCTCTTTGAACAGTACATTTTGTATCAAAGATGATTTTCACATCTGGTACGATATAAATGGCAATTAAATACTTCTAGTTCAGAGAATGTTTCTTCATCCAGATTCAAATTTCTTCCCACTTTGCAGAACAGTTCCATTTATCGGTTTATCTAAAACCAATAACTTTGTTACTTTAAATGCACGAAACATATGGCAGAAGATTCTAATGCCAGATTCTTCTTGTATTGTTTTCAATTCATCAACTATCTCTTTACCATCTAAACCTGAAAGTTTATAGCAATTATCTTGTTACATAAAATAGTAAAGCTATTTCTCCTTGGAAATATTCGTTAGATACCCATTCATTTGCGAGGAATTTGATGATCTCTTATTACTTCCAACCGAAAATCTTTCCCACAGTTTAGCTGGATGGTCTCTCATGATACTGCAAAATTTGATAGAACCAGATGAGGATCGTTTTATTCATTCTGCATCTTTAATGTAGTTGTCAATATACGTATTAAACACAACGTAGGTACAATATGCAACAGCATTCATTCCTAGAACTGTCTGTAACAATTTATTTGCTAATTGATATGTCATAGTCATAACCTTTTCTTTTTTGTAGAAATATTAGCATTTTGGAATGGTAGACCTTTCAGAATTTGTCCTATTGTGCTCTATGTTTAATAACCTCTGTTAATCCACTCCCTAGTGTTAATGAACTACCGTAAACATATAACTTTCTAACAATTGTAATAAACTTATAATTTGGAAGGGAATTCTCCATATGATGGCATAGGTTCCTTTTATTATTTATACGATATTGTTCTTGGTTATTTCTGCTTCAACAGTATCCATCGCCTTAAATGCGACTATTGTTTGTTTAAATAAAAGTGGCATGAAATCATAGTGCTCCTTTTTGATATATTGTGAGCGAATATAGTTATAATATTATTGTATTTCACTTCCTTAGCAACTAATTCGTGACTATACATTACCATCATTTGTTGGTCGTTTCTTTCTTCACTAAACTTTCAAATTTGTATGTTTGCTTTCATTTCCATATATGATAACAGTTTCTGATATGCAATGTTGTGGACGTTGATAACTGAACTTGGTCTAGTGCTGTTTTGTTTAGTTTTAGACTTAAAAAAAACTCACAAAAATGTTTTAAAAGAAGTTATCTATTCATTTCCATGTTCAATTATTTCATTGTCTTCCAATAAAGAATATCAAAAGTTTTTTATACAGTTTCTCTCTAATATCTGACCTAATAATCTTTGCAGCTCTTTCTTTTACTTCCATGTTTTCCAATCTGTGTACCGTTTATGATTAATTACAAGGCTCACCACATCTTTAAAACAAACTATATCAGAACGGTGATTAATTTTGGCGAAAAAATGTAATCTTTATAATGCTTGATAAGCTTTTGTTTCAGCCACTTTTTTGACCAATTCATAACTACATTTAAACTACGTTTAATTCTCATTAAAACATGTATATATACATATACATATACATAAA
>JAUZNK010003184.1:0-11050 GCA_035046665.1 Euphysa ruthae | reverse complement strand
TTTGAGGTAAGGTCTAGTCCAATACTATGCTCTATATTAAGTACCATTCTGGTATCGACAAACATTTTGTTGTATTTGCAAAATAATCATTAAATGCCTCGCAAGACAAAGGTCATAAGAGATAAAAGAACACTGTCAGTGATTGGGCTACTTCCTAGAATGGGTTTGTATATTTTCCACAATGGTTTGTTTGAGTTACCGGTGTTATGTTTTTCGAAATACATTTTTTTATCTTTTCTGTTTAACTTAACTACAAGATTTTGTTGTTTCTTATAGTTGAAAATGGCTTCAGGAGTTTTTTCCTTTTGCGCTATCATTTTTAACTGTGACTGAGTCATGATAGCTTTCCTGAGGTCTTAAGTAATGTGTTGCCTAATATTGCCTCTAAAGATCTTCATCTTTAGAGAATTAAACATTAAATTAAAGGAGACTTCCGTGACTTTTGGAGTGCTGAAAAAAATGTTTGCAATTTGTTAATAGTAGGTCTATACAAGATGCATTTATAATCAATTTGTAGCAGGTAGATATTTTTATGAGACTGGACCAGCTGTTTTCTAACAAAAAAGATTCAATTTTTGGATTAATGGTTTCTAAGTTAAAATCACCCATTAGAAGAAAATTATCGTATCTACATAAATAAATATAGTTAAAAATAAATACTATCCTGGCGGTTTTTGCGACTAACCAATTCTGTTTACACAGATTGATTTCAAGCGGGAAAACCTGCATATCATTCGGAAAGGCAAATCTATTTCGTTTCTCCTATGGCAACAAAATCAATACTGTGTTGAATGAACTCAATTAGATTCCCCAATTTTTTTCAAATGGAATTTATAAAATTTTATTTTAAAAATTTATTTCAAATTAATTTAGTTTATTTACTTATATTTATTTATTACTTTATTAGAATTTATTTATAAATTTAGAAAAGCAGCAGGTAAATAGAAAGGATACTTAAGTCTAAGCTTTCTTAAATCCAAAATTTCTTCCAAAGTTGAATCTTTAGTTGGAGAATCTAAAGAAGGTTTTTCTAAATTATTATACAAATTTATATTTTCATTTGAGGAAACAAATTCATTGAGTCATCGTGGAAGGTTTTTTATTTTAGAAATAAGGTTATTTGCGAACATAAAAACACCAGAACATAGCAGGTGCATACCATCTTTCCACAGTTGCGTCTTGGGTACATTGGCGTTGTCAACATATCCAAGACCATTTTCAACATACATATTTTGTATTAAAATGCTAGTGTTGATTCTTTGCTGGTCAGCCTTGTCGACTTGTCGGGATATACTTGCATACCAAATCTGTTTTAATTCTTCTACAATTTATTTATCATTTAAGAGGTAAGTATTCGGTGATGGATCGACATAAATTTTATTTTGAGTTTTTATTGAAATTTTTTGAAAGTTATTTTTGGCAGGATGTAAAGGCAGAGTGAAGTATTCTGTCATTCAGTAATTTAAGCTGCAAGAACTATTTAATGGTATATTTATGAGAGATGCTGGCTATTAATAAGGACCAAATATTTTTAACATTGTAAAAAAATGTCACCAGTTACATTCAAAATTTAAATTAAAATTTGATTAAAATTGCATAAGAGTTTTTTTTAAGCCAAAAACGATCATATTTTGGGTCATGGAGACTGGACTCAACAACAATTTTAAAATAACCTAAACGCATAAATTATCATAAATTTAAACATCGAATAATATTTCAGTCATATCGGAAAATAAAAAAAAGAGATCAGGCCCAGGGAGCATAGAATTTCGTAATGTGGGGTGAAAAAATTACCTTCAACTTTAACTGCAAAACTTTAAGGAAAGTTTAACAAAATAATTTTAAAAATTCTTTTCTTTCGGATCCTGGGGATTGGGCCTGAAAATAATTTCATGGTTAATTTTTTAGAAATAATATTTCCAAATAAAAACAAATTAATATATTAATATAAATATTTGTAATTAAC
This sequence comes from Euphysa ruthae, assembly GCA_035046665.1. Taxonomy (NCBI): domain Eukaryota; kingdom Metazoa; phylum Cnidaria; class Hydrozoa; order Anthoathecata; family Corymorphidae; genus Euphysa; species Euphysa ruthae. The sequence goes on along the minus strand of JAUZNK010003184.1, from coordinate 9,084 downwards.
AAATTTGTAAAATATCAACTGCATTTTTTCACTACATTAACCCTACACTTTATCATGGGTGACACACCTTCCAGAGACATAAATTTATTAACAATAATAGTTTCCTTATATAAATTCTATTAGACAAAAGAGATCATCTAGACAAATAAATTTGCAAAAAAAAATATATTGATTTACTTAAAGGGTCAGATGAATGAATTTTTGTCAAAATCAGAAGTCAAAAACTTTTTTAACTAAATTAGTATAATAAGAATAAATTTTGGAAAAAAAGTAAAAAACACTGATCTTTGTTGTTAGTGGGTTAAAAATGGGGCCAAAGTCCCCAAAAGAGAATTTCTATTAAAATTTAGGCAAGATAAAGATTAAGGTAATATAAATGTTATATAGACCTATTATCGTTATTAATCTAAAGTCTTCTTGCAAATTTACATTTTATGAAATAGCAGTTTCTTTGCAGTGTCGTTTTCACCCGCTTTTGAAATTCTAACACAATATACGTCTACGTCTTACTAACTTGACTAACAAGTATATTGCTAAATGTTGTAAAAATATTTATGACCTTCTCTCACATGTGCTGATTGCTATATGCCTCCTAAGCTTCTAACATTTTTAGCACAAGCAACCCAAAAAATTACAAGACAATTTCACTTTTATCATGCATTTCAAAAATTTTTGAAAAGGTTATTGAAGCGCAAACTAGGGATTATAAGGACAGAGAAAACATTATTTATAAGGTTCAATTTCGAATTAGGAAAGGATTTTTGACCAATACATGTTTGTCTTATATTCACAACAAAATTTCCTGGTATCAATAAAAATTTGATTAAAAATTGCTCAAAATAAATGCATCCGTTTCTGTCTTGACTTAGATAATAGATTCCATATTGCCACTGATCAGTTAAAATAAATTAATTGGCTTCATGTCGAAATGAAAATTAATAAATGCTGCACATTCATTTAAATTCTTTTTAAACCCTAAACTTAATTACATGTCTGAAATATTCAAACTATTCAATTTCATTGCAAAATAATTTTAAATTGTATGCTCCTCTACGTAGAACAAATATTAGCAAAAATTATCTGTCAAGGAAATTAACTAAAATTTTTTATTTTCACCCTTTCCATATTTTTTTTTTTTTTTTTGTATTGCATCGAGGGGTCACAATGGAAATATTGTCATAACACAATTTTTGTGCCTATCTTCGCCTCAAAAATTAATATATACTGTTTTTTTGTTATATATATTGTATACAATTTTTACATTTTTTTTTTGCTTGTTTTATTTAAATGTATCTTTGTCAAAGGCAGAATAAATATTTACTTATGTATTGTCTACAATATCAGACAATGCTTATAAACTGTTCCAAAAAAAAATAGAGTACCATGATATGCAATTAGTTTGGTTATTTGAAGTCTCAAAGAAAACTCTGTTGAATACTTGCTTTTTTTATGGACAAGTAAAAATACCTTGTTTAAAACTTTCCCACGGAATAATAGATAAAAACTAAGTATATAAACTGTATTAAACTTTTATTAGATTTTATTAGATATAAAAAAAAACTGTCATTTTAGGCCTAAAAATTATTTTTTTTTAATTCTGTTTAATCAAATTTTTGAAATTTTGCATTAAGTTTAAAACCATAAGAGGAATCTTTCAACCAAAAATTCTTGTTTGGGGACCTGAACTCGATTATTGCTCAAAAACAAAAAAAGTCATCTTTTCAATCTTTCATCGCTTTTAAAATTTTATTTATTATACTGAAATTCTGTAGCTGTTTGCATCATAACATCATTCAGTTTCCTCATTGACTTGTTTTTGACACATAAAATGATTTGAAAACAAAATTTTGTTTTGCAAAAACTAATGATTTTTTTTTTTACAATTCCTAGACCCATATCTTTTTAATCTTGTTCTAGTCAAACTGCATACTTCAATGATAAATTTTGTTAGTACCGGATTATTTTTTGTGAAAGAAGCTCTGGCCAAAATTTTGGCATTAGGCAAAAGAAAATTAACCTACCTACGTACAGCTTCAAAACACCCAGACAAGCATACACTTCTGCAAATTTTGTATAATGTTTTTTAACAGCTTCAGTTTCATCTTTGCCTAAAATCAATAAACATTTTTCTCCAATGAAGAAAAGCACTTGTCAAGGGAAATTGAGATTTTATTAAAGTCCACGAGATCCTCGTATAAAAGAAATCATTAACTTTCCACACCAAACATAAGCTTATCAATACAATAACAGATTTAAATATATACCACATAAATATCATTTTATGTTATTAATGTAATTGAGTATACGTGATGTAACTAAAGTAAAAGTAACCTTGCAATATTTAATTAAAAATAAACTTGTTTTATTGTTTTTCCTTCGCATTTCTCCTTGTATTTTATTGAGCAAATTATTGAGCAAATTAGTAACCATCTCTCTAATATAAGCCTCAAAAAAGTTTTTAATTGATAAAAGGCCTAGGCTTATTTATGAAATTTAGCTTGGTGTGTTTGAGCATTTTAACAAAAAATGTTTCTTTCAAATCAAACTTATATGTTTGCATTGAAGCCACAATAACAAAGCAAAGAGCTTATAATATTCTCATTACAACACGATGTAATTATCTGGGCTAATACGAAAAAACTATAAGAACTTTTAAAATTTCATAGGAGAAAAGGTTAAATTTATATAAATATTGATATGTGGAAATTTTATATCAAAAGAGTTTATAAAAACTTGTTGATAACTTTTTTTAAATTTCTTCAAATGTAAATATTTATTCATAGACATATCATAGCTTCGCAAAATGAAATAAATAAAAAGACGGACTAAATTTAGGTGCAGCAATCGACAAATGACTCTTAATAACATTTAAGAATTTTTTTTATTGCAATTTATATTAATTCTGCAAAGGAGTGCTGATAAAAATAATATGATTCTAACCCGTGCAAGATTAATGAATATATTTCTTGCTTTTTGATTGCCAAAATGAAAAAGGACTCAGTGTAAAGAATATCAATGACTCATAGTTACATTAGGATTATTCTTAATTTATAATTTATCATAAATTTTAAATCAGATTTTTCTAGATTCCAAAAATCAAATCAATAAAAGAGTTTACGATTTAACAATTGAAATCTGTAAGCTATGAAAAAATTTAAATACCTTAACTTCTACGATACTGACCTCAGCTTAAACTAGAAATGCAAAAATTGTATATTTTACTTTTTTCACTTTTTTCAAATAACCAAAAAAAATATTTTGTACAATTCACCAATTCCAGAAGTCAATCCCACGATAATCAATTCCTTAAAATTAATTCTTAAATTATTAAGCATACCTATTATTGTTGCAATTTTATCATGTAATAATAGTGACTCATCAAAATTTCGTTGCTGAATAAGTACTGACTTCTTCCCTGAAATATCATCACGCTTTGTAAGACAAACAAAATTTCGACCAATTGTCATTGTCGTATTTTATTTGTACATTTTTCTATAAACAATATCAACAACAATATGAGCACATTTATGACAAATTGGGTATTTAAAAACAGCCAAAACAAAATTTTCTTTTTTTTACTTTCAACTTTTTATTAATTCAAAAATTTATCACCAAGTTTTCAGACTGTGAAAATTTGAAACAAGCTGATAATGAGCTAAGTATGATATAAAAGGATCATTTGAAGCAGTAAATAAAAATCTCCAAAATTAAACGTATTCATATGACCAACGCAAATGGTTTCTATTACTTCTTATTTCAATATTTCTATGGTTAGACAATAATAGAAATTCATAGACGCTATTGTATCCTAAAATTTATTACTTTAATGCATATTTTCATTAAAATAGAGACAAATTTAAATACTCAGGAAAATGATAAAGTGCAACTTACAGACTTTTATTTTATCAAAAATAGATATAATCTTAATGTTTTTTTTTTAAGGTAAATAGAGCATTATATAGCATTAGAAGCAAGTGATGAGAAAAGAAATGGATCCGCTAAACAAAAACTAAGTTTGGGATCTTGTGAAGTTGCCAGAAGGAAGAAAATCTGTTGGATGTAATTGGTTATTCAAGACAAAGCATGATGCTGATGGAAATAATGAAAGTTACAAAGGAAGACTTGTCGCTCAAGGGTACAGCCAAAGGTATAGTGCTTGTCTGCAAGCTGAAACGAAGTTTAGTTGGGTTGAAACAGACACCATGATAATGAAGTAATTGACAGACACCTGAAAGAATTGGGGTTTAAAAATTCATCCAATGACCCGCATATCTATATATTTGATTCAGGAGGAGAAAAATTCACTGTTGCTGGTTATGTTGATGACATTATTTTAGCTGGAAAATCGTAAAAACGCATCCAGAATTTCATCAGAATGGTAGGTGAGAAATTTGACATAAAGGACATGGGAAAGCTGCACTATTTCTTGGGAATAATTAAAGCTATTTATCATGATTCTTTGTTTTTCTTCGTCATACAGCCGATATCCTTTCACTCCATTACCATATCCAAGAAAGATGCTCTCTTTTGCATTTGGGTCAACTTTTCTTCTTTCATCTTGCAGTATTCCCGCACCCTGCTACAAATTTGTAAAAATTAAAATAATTTTGCTTTTTTAAGATTTAAATTTACAAAACAGCTCTATCAATCTATGTTACGTTAATCGCACAATATTCAAACAAAAATCATCTCTCACCACCATGCTGTCTTGAATTATGAAAAAAAAGCCTAAAGTTGAAAATGGGGAGAAATCAAAAACTATGATTGTCAAGTTTACAACATCGAGTCATAGAACTATGGTCTACATGACGTACACAACTTCATCATTTGATGTATCGAATAAAAAGTTTAAACAGAAAGTTTTAATTGCTTGCTACACAAAGGCAACACGTGGTTTAACAAACATTGACATACCAACTGTTAGAGATCATTCGATTGATATATTTTGACATAAATGATTCAAATTTTCAGCGCTCACTGTATTCTACTTTAAGACCAAATAAGTAAAAACCAAGGAATTTATTTACCGTTAAAAGAAATTGGCTATGAACCAAATCATCCAAAAGCATCGAGATGACTTTAAGTATGTATTTGTCAAATCTATGAAGTATATCTACACCTGCACAGATGTAGTTTTTTTTTGTTTTGAACATATCTACAGCGGTAGCAACCATATATCAAACATTTTCCTTAACTCAAGAAGAGAAAAATTAAACAAGCTTGTGAAATTAACTAGTAGTTAGTAGCCTTGCAAAGGGATGACGTAAAAATAATTAATAAAAACAATGCCACAATATAATATGAAATTTCTTTTTTGTGACATCAGAATTGTGGCCGAGACAATCAAGCATCTGAAAATCTTCCCTCTTTAACATTTTCTATCAATTGTCATCTCATCTCATCTTGGTAGAGCGTCAGCTCGACCCAACTTGATACGCTTCATCAAACCATCTCGGTTTAGCATCACAAAGTTGATTTCATTTGTGTCCTGGAGATCGGTGACTCTTCTTAGGACGTCAACAAAAGTAAGCGCCTGTTTCCTAAAAAGTTCTTGAAATCATAGAATTAAGGAAGAGGTAGCGCATATGTTTTGATTTATAAAAATATATAAATTTACGTTAAAAAAAAAACACACACACACACACATAAAAAACGTGGAAAGGGTAGGCAAAAAAATTGTGTATCAAAACAATATTTCAATTGTGGCCCGTTATATAACATCACAAAAAAAAAATGAAAACAAGATAAAAATTCTTCTGAGAGTGAAAAAGAAATATTTAACAGAAACTATAATGGATTTGATAGGTCTGCTCGAAATTTAATCTAGCATCTGCCAAAAAGGCAAATCATAGTCTATAAATATTATATAGGCCTTCGTATAATATCCTCCAGGGAATAAAAAAATTTTTCATTAGTTTTATGCTAAAATTGGTTGTTGTTCCATCCATATGAACCTTTCGTTTTCGAATGCAAAAAATTTTTTCCTACAATTGATTTTCTAAAGAGTGGCGGCGTCCAGCCTTAAATGGTTTGAACATTTAATTCAATTTTATTGCAAGATTTTAGCATGTGCAGCAATGCAATGACTGATCCTAATGTCAACAGGCAATCAGTTTATAGCTCTGTTCAGTACTTATGTGGATATGGGTATCAAAATTTAAGCAAAATCTTAGACACTTGTTTTGAGACCTTTTTAAACTATCTTTATGTGATATGTTAAGACCTATATACCAGACTGAACCTGTAAATTCAAAATGCGGTTAAATCAGTTCGTTGCAAAGGGAACGTATTAAAGCTGGTATTAAAAAAGATTGTTTCCGGTATAAAAATGGAAGTTTAGCATTAATCTTATTTAGAACATAACAATCCATTCCTTCTCCTCTTGAGGTTTGCTCTAATATTCAACCCAGATATTTGACTGAGGAATGTTTGTAATATGTGCGTTTCCGTAATTTAAATTCAAGTGCTCACTTAATTTGTTATCAACAAACCACTCACGAAAGTCAAAAAATTCTGTTTAAAATAATTGTTATATAAAAAAATTAAACAAAAGTCATTTTATTGTAACAACCTATGACGAAGGTTTACACAAATTAACAATTTCAAAATCACAAGCAATGTGCTGCTCCAGCTAAAAACCAACTTATATTCCTTGAAATATGTTTACATCATGATTTTATGCCTCGGGAATTTCGAATCAGATGTCCAGTCAAACCCAAGGAAGCAAATACATTTGTTTCGTAAAAGATTGATGGTTATGAGTAAATATGAAACCAAACAACGTTTGAAAAAAACTTATTTCATATCACAAAAACAAGCCCACAAAATAATCCGAGTTCCAGATGAACATTACACGATAATAATGAAGGTCATAGACAAATAAATGGAATTTACATTTCTCGCCTCCAGAAAGCAACTTTGACAAATTTGATTTATTAGCCGCGGAAAAAGTCTAAATAATATATCCAAAACACAAAACTCCATAGTTAAAGACGCAGCATTAAATTTATGTCAAAATAACGAAATAGAAAACGAATAAGTGATATGCTTATTAAATCAAAACTTCCTAAAGATAATTTAGCTAAACTACAACAAAAACTAGCTTTAGGAAGCATATTCACCAATAATGTACGATCATATTAAAACACATAAACCTAGAAAAACTATTCTATGCGAATTGTAGTCTCCACGATCGTTTCATCACCTTACAGAATTTCGGATTACCTTGTAAAACTTATTAACTGATTTATATTCTTGTTTATTTTTGGTAAATAAAAACCTACATTATTCACACAATATATTCGTATCTTCAGTTTACATCAATTTTATTTATCTTTACATTGAAAATGGACAGAATTCTTAGACCTGAAAGTTTTGGAACCGAACCTAATGCTACAAACTCTGAAAAACTCTAACGACATTGGAAAACCACATTCATGAATTATGTGGAAACCGCAGTCCCGACCGACAAAGATACTCCTGATACCATAGCACGTAAGAAACATTATGCGTTGATTAATGGTATTTCAGCAAATGTTTTCGAAATAATTAGCGATGTAACCGAATTCGGAGAAGCAATAAAAGCATTAGATAATTCGTACATTAAGCAATCAAACATAGGATACAATAGACATAAGCTTATTACAGCGATACAAGAACCAGCACAATCTATAGACGTTTTCTTACAAAGAAAACAGCTCGAATCGGTAGCAAAAACCTGTGATTTTAAGCCTGTGACAGCTGAACAAAATAAAAAAGGATATATCCGTGATGCTTTCATTAATGGGATATCGTCTTCTCACATCAGACAAAGGCTGCTTGAAAACGGCACACTATCATTAGAAGAAACGCATCGACAAGCCCGCGCCTTAGAGCAAACGCATGAGCATTCCGTGTCATATAACAATAATGGTGCAACTGCAGCTGTTTCACAAAATCTCAATAATATCGATATTCATAGCCAACCAGTAAGAGCCATTCCTAAGAAAATCGATCAAAAGCAAAATTCTGGGAATAAAGAAGCATGTTACTTTTGTGGGTATTCTGAGCATTAATTCTGCTACAACTCATTACTCTGATAGTAGTTTCTCAAGTCTTCCATGACTAGACATCGAAAATAACAAGGACAAGTCATACTCTACAAAAAATAATACAGATGTGTCGTACACAAAATGTAAAATCGATTCAGTGTTTGTCACTTCCATGATCGATTCAAAAAAGTATTGGAACATATATAAATAAATCAACCGCAAATAAACTGAAATTATTCAAAATACCAAAAACAAAAACTGTATCACTCGCAGATACAAATCAGACAGCTAAAATCGTAGAAGTTGTCTTCGATATTACTCCTAATAATAGTACCCATCGTGGCGTTTTAATCGAAGTTATAGACAATCTATTCATCGATCTAATCGTTGGTAAAGACAACATTCAATTTTTCTGGTCCTAAACAAGAACTCGTTTTAGGAGCAATGAATACTGATCGTTTTCCAGCAATGAAAGTGCTTCCACCGCCACTGTTCACACATCTAAAAGAAAACGTAAAACCTGTAGCAACATAATCTCGTCGATACACATCAGCCGATTCTAATTTTATTAAAGAAGAAACAGCAAGTCTACTCAGAGAAGGTATATTTGAACCGTCCGTATCTCCATGAAGAGGCCAAGCCTTAGTAACATCGAATGAAAACCACAAAAAGCGCATGGTGATCGACTATAGTGATACCATCAACATGGTTACCGAGTTAGATGCTTATCCAATGCCAAATGTTGTGACGATGATTGACACGATTTGTAAGTACAAATATTTTTTACGTTAGATTTAAAATCGGTTTTTCATCAAATACCCATCACAATAGAAGATCGAAAATACACTGCGTTTGAAGTCAACGGTCAACTGTATCACTTTGTTTGCCTACCTTTTTTGGAGTTACAAACGGAGTAAGCGCCTTCTAGAGAACTATCGATACAGTAATTCAAGATGAGTCCTTATCCGATGTGTCGCTGTGTTTGCATTCGTTGACAATGTCACTATATGTGGACGGACACAAGAAGAACACGATCAAAATCTTACACAGTTTT
>JAUZNK010003183.1:0-11050 GCA_035046665.1 Euphysa ruthae | reverse complement strand
TAAAACGACGTTTTTAACATTTATTTTGTAAAATTTTTATTGATAGTGAATAAATACTTACTTACTTACTTACTTATTTTTGATGCGTCAAGGTAAAAATAATAAAAACACAAACAAGATGATCAAACCGTGAAAAAATGGCAATATGTGATGATGTTAGAAACAAATAGGGAGTAGAACAAACATTAAAATTAAAAGATTTGTCTCTGTTAAGAGTTTTGCAGGACCAAAATATATGTTAAAGAGCAAAGAAACCAATAGAAAGTGGACCAAACTACGAAAAATAGGTAACGAGAAATAGCGTTAGAAAATAGAAGCCCGAATAAATATAAAACTACGGACAAGCCCTTTTATGAGTAAAATAACCGTAATTGTTGACACAAGCAAATCAAATGTTTGCGCAATCTCATTATTGCTCCTCATTACTTAATTTTCGTGGTTTGGCTGCTTAATTATTTTTTACAATTGGTTCTGTAAAAATAATATTTTAATAAAAATCTTTTGTGTAAATCTTCCATGATTATATTTAACTTAATAATTTAAGGTGTGTTTACACATTTCTCTGTAACGGTATCATTTTTAACAGTAATTACTTTTGATTTCCAAAAATCTTGGAATAATAATGGTAAAACGTCTATTCTTAGCTCAAAACGATGCTTAAAGGCGGTAAATCTTCAATTCGCTGCACCTTATTTCTAGAAGTATAGCTTTAGGGTTAGGATTTTAGGGTACGGTTATACTGTTATCCTACATCCAGTGACATTGGTTTAGTGTACTAAACGACTGACAGCACAATTTATTTTTACTGTTTCCGTAAAGTATCTTGCAACGAACTCAGTATTTAACGAGCGTTTCTTTGCTTGTATTGCTTGTAAGTTTTTTTTAAATCCCAGCCTTATAATAATCATAGTGCTTTAAGCTAAGTTTTTATCAGGCTTTACATATAAATTGATTACAAGATACGATTCGAGAGATTCAATTTGTTGAGACCCGATTCGATTATTTTAACGTGGGCTAAAAATAGTTTTATGAACTAATTTGTTAGATAAGGGCCCACGGGTTTGGTTCTGGTTTACTGAGAGCTCCCATTTGAGCAAGGATAAAGAAAATCATTGGTTTCTCAGGGGTGTCGATCCTGCACCTCCATGACAGAAACCAAAGACTTAACCACTCGGCCAGACAACCATTTTAATGAACATTGGTAAAGATAAATTGGCTATTTGCATAGATAAGTACCTTGGTCAATTAAAAAGATAACTTCTATTTATCATTTATGATCGTTTGAATAAGTAGGTAGGTATTTAGATCTTATTACGCTATGTAAAACCAGCAAGTAAACAATGACTATGTTTTTAGAGGTATGAGTTGTAATCATAACTAACCAAAATTAATATTATCTAGCCAAGTGGTCAGAACATTTTTTTCAGAAAACTATAGAGGTGAGTTCGGTGACACATTGAGACCAATGATTTTCTTAACCGAAAACTCAAATGGGAGGTTTAAGTACACTAGGAACAAACCCATGAGCCCTTCTGAAAATATGGCTTTAGCCATTTGTTAGTTCTTAGGTTAAATATATAAATACAACGCCAATCACTAGGGTTAAGGCTCAGATCATAGTACCAATTTACCGACATATTTGGTATGATTGAGTGCTTGGTTTGCGCTACCGCAAATTTTAATATTATATAAATTGGTGATTAGGCAGCCAAATCATGAGTCACTGGTGCTATCAAAATATTGCGGGTATGAAAATCTGACATAAAAAGGTAAAAGGTATTAAGGCACTTGACATGAAAATATAAGGTCGCTAACCTTGAGGCTATACCGCCTATAGTTGAAAGCCTTCGATTTGCACGTCTATGGTTAAAGGTTTGAACCCTCGTTTTAGCTAATCAGACAAGTAGATTAAATTTATGTATTTAATGCTTTTTGTTTGGTATTTCACTACTCCGATGTCTATGATATCTATATATGAAAACGAGTAAATTAAATTGAGAATTCCTAAACTAATTTTACTCAGCTGTGTTGAGACACAATATATTAGCACAGCCACAAATGAATTCTGAATTATGCTTTGTAATATTTATGGTGGTTCTATTGCACATAACGACACTCTTGTTTTTCTAGTTTTGGCTTTTACATTATTAGATTTAAATCGTGTATAAAAATAATTTGTTTTATTTCCATGAGTTACACAAATCAAATTTAACGAAATATATTTACATTAGTGTTGAATTGACGGTTTATTTATTCAAATCTTAGTTTTTTTAACTAGGACAAGTGTTTGTATTTAAGTTGCTTATGGGAACGAGCAATTTTATCGTTGTTTCAAGAATGTCTTTGAAAATATTTATGATGCGTGATGTCGTTATCGTTGTTTTTGGAATGTTCTTGAACATATTTATGATGCGTGATGTCGTTATCGTTATTTTGGAATGTTTTTGAACATATTTATGGTGCGTGATGTCGCTGTCGTTATTTTTGGAATGTTTTTGAACATATTTATGATGCGTGATGTCGTTATCGTTATTTTTGGAATGTTTTCGAACATATTTATGATGCGTGATGTCGTTATCGTTATTTTTGGAATGTTCTTGAAGATACTTATGATGCGTGATGTCGGAAATAATATATCCATTTAACCATCAGGAAAAAATGGGACCTGGGTGAAGCCTTGCCTAATTCCTTTACACTTTCCTGAGTACTTGGTAAATAGTTTTTTGGTCTTAAATGTATATTATCATTATTTCTATCATCAATTGGGGAGACGGGGACATTGCCACCACCTCGACATTGACGCCACCTCGACTAATACGTTACCCATTGATTTTACTTTCCTAAATACTTGGTGAATAAATGCTTTTCCCAAACATATCAACGTTAACATATCGAACCATATCAAATAAGAGGCTGAAACTATATATACAAATTTATAAAATTAGAATTATTTTTCATATCTCCATAAAATTTGTATAAAAATCGATCATGCAGGGGATCATTTTTGATTAATGTCTATAAAAAAAAAGATCTGTCTATTAATCAGAATATAAATATGATCCATAGTTCAAATATGATCTTCTGATTTCTTTCGTGAATGTCGTCGTACAATAATGTTTAAGATGTCACTAGATGTTTTTTCTAAATGAAAATATTTGATCGTAATCTGCAGTAGCAATCATGCGCTTGCGCTCACGCTTTCCTCTGATACTAATTTTGACAAAATATCCCATACCGTTGTTGTTGTATTTAAAAATAATTATCAGGGCTTTCCTTTTTTTCTTGGTGTTATGTGAACTATAATAATAATGTTAGTTAGAGGCTTAATCTAAATGTTCAACAAATAGCACCTGTTATGAAAATATTTTTATAACGTACCTGAGTGCTGGGAAAATGACGCTTGGCATTAATTTCCCCTAAAGCCGTGAACGGCACAATTGTTTGAATTAATGCATAAATAGTAAATTTTCTTATAGGCAATTGGTGATGCGTGACATATTGGTGTGACATGACATATTGATTTTGCGTGACATTTTAACATTGCGTAACATATTGGTGTTAGATTGGTGTTGCGTGATCAAGCAATTAAAAAGGATCTAAATATTATATTTTTTGTAACAGTCAGTTGTGTGACATAGGAATTGTTAAGAAAATATTTTAGGATGATTTGCGTGAAAAAAGAATTAATAAAGAACAATCTTCCTTTATTCTATTGAGATTAAGTTATTTCCCGAGGTAATTGCGGTAACCTAGGATTAGGTCTGAGAATTTTACTTTTTTTCTCTATTTGTATTGTCAGGTTTCCGCATCAGATTGAAGCAGAGCACTTTCATAGAGACTTTTTAAGGAATTTAAGGCGTTAGATTCGATATAAAAAACTCTATCAATAGCCGTTCTCTGCTGGTAGATAATATTTAGAAGATGAAGATGACGATTCCGATAAATTGGCGAATAAATGATAAAGATATATAGTTTAGAAAATTACTCCAAATTTTTAATATGTCTGAGTAAATTTTTTTCCACTTGCTTAAAAGCCAAAAGTTGAGCAGAAAAAGAAACAAATAAAAATACATGTGCTGTGGTAAGGACAACCACGTTTGCTAAAGTTGTCCCAGTACTACGCACCCTTCGTAACACAGCCTTCGTAATCCACCCTTCGTCTGTAATCTTCATTTCTTTGGGTTGTTGCAGTCTTCTGGATGAGAACCACATTTACAAAAGCAACTGATGTTTTTCTGTCTGCATGAAGTTACATGGCATCAGAAAATTGTCCGGAAATGACACACCAAGGACTATTTGTTCAAATATTAAAGCCATTCCATGTTTCCCTTTGGTATAATTGCCACCACTCAAAAATTTACTTAACTGAAAGTGAACCATATATTTCATTTTTAATGGGAACACTGCCAATTCCACTGTTGTCCAAATCTTTACCAATACATGCGATTACTATCTTTTCGAAGTGGAACATTCCAAAACCAAGAAAGATGTTGTACTTGGCTAGAATTAATAACTGCATTGCTTTTGCTATACAGCACACTCCTCCGTCAAACCAAAGATGTCCGTCGTGACAACTTTTTTACCTTAAAACATCTTGAAAATTGGACATACACGTATGAATGGCACCATCATACTCTGTTGCTGGATAGTGAAGTATTGGAGTGAATTCAACCTTAGTTTTAGACTTTGGTTACAGTTATGTAAACTGTTGGTTGCAACAAATAATGGGATACTTGAATGTTCTAATAATGGTTCATCTGAAGAACTGTAAGTATTGGCATATGTGCTAGCAACTACAGCTGGTGATCAAGCTTGTTTACTTTTGCTGAGTTTGTACTTGGTTCAGCATTTAAAACCGTGAAATTTATCTGTATTTTACTCTTTCCTGAAACCTTCCTGCTCTTAATGACTTCTGGCAGGCTAAGATACATTGTAGAGGTTTCTGATCTCTAAAGTCATGATCTGGGTTTTTTTTTGGTTTATCTCCTGTTGAAGATCATCAGATCATTTCGTTCTCTTTCTTGTTATAGAAGGACGTGTGTTTGAAAATTTAAAATCATATTATATTAAAAATTTTCGATAGCTTAAATTTATACATGGAATAATAATAACTAGTAGTGGTTAAAGGTTTTTTGCCAACAATTGTCATAGTCACACAGTTATGGTTGATTTCATTATAGAATTTTATAGATAAATTGTCCTATTTACGACGTTAATTATTTTACTTGTATCTTTGATATGGTTATCACAAATCATCTGAAAGAATATTTCACAGAAGTAGTGTCACCACTAGTAACAGTCGAAAAAATTGATGAGCTGTTTCTGAAATTTAGAGAGAAAGTTATAAGCAAGTTCGAAAATAAGATTGAAGCGTTGAAAATCACAGCACTTTAAGCCAAGATAGCAATCCAACAAAATTCAGTTGAGAAGCTCATTATTAGCGTAGGCATTAATGAGCAATGCTCTCGACGTGGCTGTTTACACATTAATGGTGTCAATGCAGAAGAAAACCAATGATACTTGTCGGAAAAGGCCAAGATTTATGAAAAGGTTGCCGTTAAATTTAAAAGAACCGATATTGACCGCGCACATTGGGTTGGTAAAAGCTATTTTGACAAAGGCAGAGTAAAAACACAGTCAATAGTTGTTAAACATAGATTTTACAAGTTCGGTCTCGTGCTTGCGGAAAGGAATCATAATGAAATTCCTTCCTCTGTCGTTGTTGATTTAACGATGCGATGTTATGATCTGTTGCGATTTGCCATAGAAGCAGTTAAAATTAACGAAGATGCAAAGTTTTTCTTTTCTGACATTAACTGCTCTCTGGCAATTTGTTTGTCTGACCGTTCGTTTCATTATTTCAACAGCGAGGGAGAGTTGAATGGAATGTTAAATGAAACTTATGTATTCCCTTCAGAATTTTATAATTGCGTTAAAATTATTTTTTATTATAAATCATTTCTTCGTTGATTATATATCCATGTTTAAATTCTCAACCGCCATTATTATTGACGAGTTTTTTTGTTTTAAATTGCTTACTGTTTATTTAATATTTTTTATGTGTTTATTTAAATAGTATTTTTTTAATGTACTTTTTATTTTATATCCCAATGTGCATTTTTGGTATGCGAGACCATGCATTGTCCACTAGTATTTCCAAGAGGTGCTTTTTTTCCTATTATACCTATAAATATAGTCCAGTTCAGTGTTAAGGTAAGCATTTTTAATAGTATAAGGCAGCGTATCGGTCATTTTCTCAAATCTAATTTTAACAGTAATATCTCAAAGTGATATTTATTCTTGTATGTAACAAACATTCTACTATTTGTGCACTTTAATTGATCTGTTTCCTATTTTTTAGCCTGATACACCTGTTTATCATTATAATAATACATCACCTTACAGTTTTTCATGGTGTTTTTTATTTCTATGGTTTATACAACTGCTTGCTTATTTATTTTTTCTTTTGCAATTACTAATCAAGCAAAGCAAAGTAATACTTTTTGGTCAATTTAATGGTACGCTACTTTTTCTTTTTTCAATTTTTTTTTCAAATTCTTACCGTTTATTAGACGCAAGTGGATAGTCTGTGGTGATATTGAATCTAACCCAGGCGCTTTAAATCCTCCAAGCTAAAATTTCAATATTTTCCACTGGAACCTGAATGGAATTGCAGCTCACAATTTCATTAAAGTCTCCTTACTTGAAGCATATAATGCACTAAACAACTTTTATGTAATCTGTGTTTCTGAAAAATATTCAGATTCAGACTATTTATTTTAATTGATTATTATTATGTACTAATGATTGATGATCCAAGATTATTATTACAAGGCTATGCTATGATTAGGTCTGACCACCCATCTAACACCAAGTGTGGAGTTGTTTGTATGTTTTGCAAAGGGCACTTGCGCTTTGTTAATAGAGCGGACTGAGCTCTTACCAGTGATTGTCTTGTTCGTGAAATAAGGTGTAGAAATTTAAAGCGTTTTGTAACATGTTTTTATAGATCCCCATCACAAAAGGAAGATATTAATTTTATAACTTAGTAATTTTATTTCTAAACTTGATCAGACCTGCTCTAACATAGCTTTGGAAAACCCGATGTCTAGCTTTATTTTGGGCGATTTTAATGTAAAATGTACAAACTGGTGGCTTAATAGAACGCCAGTGGGTTTGAATTGTTTACCGTTTCATCTTTACTAGATTGCTCTCAAGTACTAAATGAGCCTATTAACTTCTAACCCTCATACCCTCATATCCCTCATACGTTGACTTAATTTTTATTGATCAACCTGATTTCATTACTGAAAGTGGTGCACAATCAACTTTATCAACTATGTGTCGTCATCAAATAATTTAAATCAAAATCTGCTTTGAAGTTTATTTCCCTCCTCCTTATAATAGAGAGTTTTGGCATTATAAAGGTGCCCATATTAATATTACGTCAAAGTAATGTCAACTTTGATTTGAAGAGAACTTTTGTAAATTTCAGTATTAATGACCAAGTTGGGGTTTTTAACACCACTTTATTTAACATTTTTAGGAATTTTATTTCTTGTCAAACTCTGAAATGAAAGTCGAAACAAGCTCCTTGGATAAACAATGACATGAAAAGAGCTCCAAGGCGTGAAAATCGCGTTTATAGGAAATACATCTCTGGTGGTCGAAAGGAGGAAGATGAAACTGTATTATTTGAAGTAACTGAAATGTTATCTAACTTAATTTCTACGTCTCGAGATTCTTACCTTTTAACCATTGGTCAGAAATTGATTGATCTTCTGACAACCCTAAAGGCATATTGGTCAATTTTAAAACGCTTCTCAAATAAGGCTAAATTTCCTATTATAACCCCTCTTATTGAAAACAATGTTTTTTAAACTGATTTCAAAAGTAAAGTTACTGTTTTTAACGTTTTCTTTCCAAATCAACGCAATAGTTTAGACAACGGAAGTATTTTACCAGACTTTTCACTCAGAACGGATAAAGGTTTAAAAGATATACATTTCTCTTCAGCTGACTTATCCAACATAATCAGCCTAAATCTTAATAAATCACGCGGGCATGACAATCTTTCAATACGAATGATCCAATCGTGCGGTGATTCTATAATCCCACTTCTCACTATGTTATTTGAATTTGCTATTAAATCTGGTAATTTCCCTAGGTTATGGAAAAAAGGAAATATTACACCTGTTCACAAAAAACAGCCTAAAAACTTTGCTGACAACTATAGATCAGTATCCCTTCTGCCAATAAAGTATTTGAAAAAATTATTTATAATAACTTGTTCAAATACCTTCAAGATAACCAACTGCTCTCAAAAAAATCAATCTGTGATCAAAAAATTCGATTCTTGCATATCGCAACTTATCGCCATAGTTCATGAAATTTATAAAGCGCTTGACGGAAATCCTTCCCTGGAGAACAGACGTGTTTTCCTTAATATTTCTAAAGCGTTTGACATAGTTCGGCATAAAGGTCTAATGTATAAACTGAAATGCAACGGCATTGATGGAAAAGTCTATACGGTTTTGGAGAATTATTTATGTAATCGCCAAAAAAGAGTTTTGTTAAATGGCCAATTGTCTAACTGGGTAAATATTAATGCTGGTGTTCTACAAGGCTCAGTTCTTAGCCCCTTATTATTCCAAATTTACATAAGCGGCCTTGCTGACAACTTAGTTTCAGTACCCAAATTATTTGCTGATGATACTTCGATTTTTCCATTGTTTTTGACGTTAATAACTCTTCTTCAAATTTGAATAAGGATCTTAATACTATCAAAGATTGGGCACACTAATAGAGAATGTCTTTTAATCCTGACCCTAACAATCAGGCCACTGAGACTGTTTTTTTCCCGTAAGAAACACATGGTTTTACATCCCACTTTATATTTTAACGAAATCGCAGTTGCAGTTGAGCAATACAGAAGCATCTAGGTTTAATACTGGATAAACAGCTTAAATTTGATTTTCATGCAAATGAGAAGATATCAAAGAAAATAAAAGGTGTCAGTCTTATCAAAAGACTGTATAGTTACTTGCCACTCAATTCTTTATTAACCATCTATAGGTCATATATACGACCAAATCTTCACTATTGCAATGTAATATACCATCAGCCACGAATCTGTCCAGTACAATGCCGTCTAAGTTATCACAGGAGCAATTAAATGTACTAGCCAAAATCGTCTATACAATAAACTTGGTTTTGAAACCCTTAGTGATAGGCGAAGGTATCGTAGATTAGTTTATTTTTTTAATATTGTTAACTATAATTGTCCCAAATATCTCTCTGATTTACTTCCCGATAAACAGAAATTGCGAATTCTTCTACGTACTCAATTATATACTAAAACCTTTTTACGAACAAACAGTAAATATAAAGATTTGGTACTTTTTTGTTTTCATTTGCATTAAAGAATGGAATCAATTAAGCTCTGGTTTGCAAAACTCGGATACCGTCTCAATATTCAAAAATACTCTTTGAAACCTTGCCGACCAAATGATCGTACCATTTTTAATATTTGCGACCCAATAGGCATAAAATTCCTAGCCCGCTTTCGTGATAATTTAAGGCATTTAAGGAAATATAAGCGATGCTCACAATTTTCTCGATACCTTAGTTCCACTTTGTAATTGCAGCTTCGAGGATGAATCTACCTATCACTACCTTTTACACTGTTCATTTTACATTTATATCCGCAAAACACTTCTTGACAATGGCATTGAAATAATAGGGTCGATGACAAGAATTTCAGCCGATAAAATAGTTAAACTTTTGTTATATGGTGATCTTCATATTGTTCAGAGACCTATTCCTCTATACTGAAATTCTTTTTATTAAATCGTCTGAAAGATTTGACATCCCTCTTTTATAAATTTATGCATGGCGCCACATAATCCTCCTAATAACATTTTTGAATTTTTCGTTTTATTTTCTCTGTTTTCAGTCCTTTACTAATAAGTGCATATTTTCTATGGCAAGGGGTGAAGTGTCTTGTCCTGTGTTTTTTATGACTTTTTGTAATTTGTGTTTTTAAAAAATATATATATATATTCAACATTGGAAATCTCCATCTTCTTATTAATTTCTGTACAACGTACTCTGAACGTAGGAAAAAACAGAGACAAATAATTCTCCAAAAAGCCTTTAAAACGCATCAGAGTGTATTAGAGCCAACCAACATTTTTTCTTCAAACTATAAAATGACAAACAGTAATCCTAACAGTAATCATTTGTGAGTTCAAAATAAAAAAGATTCTCTGCACACTTAAGTGTCAAATGTAACTATAAAACAGAAGCCAAGGCATACCATTTTCAACTTATATGTTTGTCCTTGTTCAATTTGGCAAATTCGGCTTCAATAAAAAGTATTGTTTCATAACAATTTACTTCATATATATCGATAGCCACAAAACACTGAATGAAATATTATTAACAAACTTCAGTAATTCAGTAAGGTGAATATAATTTAATTCTTGACCCACCCTTCCTTCCCACTCAACTACAGATAACGCTAGTCCTTTGGCTTATTAGGTCAACTCGGTCATTTCCAAAGATCTTAGACCAAATTATCCAAAATCCAAAATTTAATTTGAAGATTCAAAATTTATCTTTGCAGACAGGTGGAGAAGGTGAATAATGTCTGCTCCTGGAGTTTCTAGTTCAAAGTGTCACGAAAGTTAGATACGGTGTAGCATTTACCACCCAGGTCAAGACTCGCAGTTAGTTCTTCAATCAAGTTCTTCACATAACAATTGTCTACTTCGACGTTACATTCCAGCAGGCTCTCAATCTCACGCTTGAATTTCAGAATGTAGCTGTCCAAAAAGTTTGAATGGTACATCAACTCAGGAGCATACACGTTACCCGGCTTAGTAAGTAAGTAAAAAAGTAAGTAAGTAAAACAGTAAGTATGTAAGAAAGTAAGTAAGTCTATAAAAATAAGTAATTAAGTAAGTAAAAAAGTAAGTATGTAAGTATGTACGTAGGTAAGTAAGTAAGTAAGTAAGTAAGTAAGTAAGTAAGTAAGTAAGTAAGTAAG
>JAUZNK010003182.1:0-11051 GCA_035046665.1 Euphysa ruthae | reverse complement strand
GTCTATGAGTGCGATGAAGGCTTGGGCACCGCACTGAGAAATTTAGAAAACGGTTGCAGTAGAACGGTTCGAAAACTTCTGTATGGAACTGATCGAAGAAAACTATCATCTATTATTTTCTGGTTTTTATTTTCAACTTTCATTCATTTATGTAAAAAGAAACTGCTTAGTTTGGGAAATTATTTAAGAAAATGGTTTGGGAATACCTTTATAAACGAATTAGTCCATGAGTTGAGGGGTCAAAATGGCTCCGGCGAGGGGACCACTGCTAGTATTGCTTTTCGATCCCCACTATATATCTAGTTTACGGAATGGTATGTAAAATTATAAAAAATATTTTAAAACATAACATAAAAAAAAAAATTCTTAGGTGAGAAGGTTAAAAAAATTTTTAAATAGCAGATTTTAGTAAAAACTTTTTTGAAGATTTTGCGATAATTTAACGATTAAACCATGTTGCAATTATATTTTTAAATTAAGTTATATATTTTTATTTAAATTCTATCAAGCTAATTTTAAAAAAACTTTTAGTTCAATTTTTAATTTTTCAGAGGGTAAAATATACAAACTCTAGTGATTTTTGGTCCAAAGCTGGCTGCAAACCTTTATCTCAAACCAAAGAGTTTGTTTGTTGTATTAATCAATTACTAGATAGATTTTCTAAATTTTCCAGAATAAATTGTGCAAAAAATTTTTTTAACAATTAATTAACAAATATACACACACACATACTAATACTTTAGTCATCTTCATCTGAACTTTCATCAGTAACGTGATCATCATCTGAATAATCACCATTATTCGCGTTTGGGTTGGAGTAGACATATGTATGACAGACACCTGAAGAATTTATTCCTGATGAAGGACATACTGATGATTTACAGTCCCAGGAGTAATTGCAGGAAAGAAACTCGAGTATCTTTTCAGGAGCTGGTGCAAATAAACTCCATTTTATTTGGATTTGACCATACTCAGATCTTTTCCCACCATAACCAATGAGAGTAATATTTTGCAGGTCTTGTTGCAACGCTTGTCTTCAAACAGCTGCCTGATAATTTCCTCTTTTAATAAGATGTCTTAAGCTATCTATACAAGGTGGTAGGCGCTTTCCATCCATTTTTCCTTCATTCTCACAATACATTTATTCCTAAAGAATGATAAATTATAAGGATACAACTTATAGTAGGCTCAACAAAGCAACCAATGCTAAAACGGCTTTCTTGCCTGCGAAACTAAAAAAATTATATACTAATTGTCAACATCGTACACTTTTACGCAATTGCACTTTTGATCATATCATGTGTACAAACTTAACGATAACACATCTTAAATATTATTCTAACTAATTATTCAAGCTCTTAAATATTATTCTGACTAACCTGACAATATTACATTTGAAACATGTGGTTAATCCATACATCTCGCTTAGAAACGGTTCCAAAGTATCGACTAATTGCTCGTTTATTTCCAAGTTTGACCTAAAATTCAACGAATCTTTGATTTTTGCAATAGACGTATCTTCGCTAAAGCAAAGTTACACTGACACACGCTGTAAATGTAAACTGTAAAATCTATTTGCTGTTTGTTAATATCATTTACCATTTAATTTATTTAAGGCATGTTTTGTTCTTCACTCCCATTTTAATGAACATGTCTGAATGGGTTTGGTCAGCGTATGCCAATTCAAGAACTGCAACATCAGTAACAGGTTGATAACGGTATTGTAATTTTAATCAGCTCCATTATAGCTTGAACGTCTGCTAAATCTCGGTTGTTTCTTTTTTTGGAAGATTGTGATGAAACAGTTTTGCGGCTTTAAAATTAAGAAATTGATGCATGTTCTGACGTGCTGATGGTGTGAATGGTGCGGTAGTTGTCCATCGGTACGGGGACTATGAGGGAACTATGAGTATTTTATAGAGGCATACACATCAATACTCTAAATCTTATAGGTATTTAATTTGGCTGATATACAGTTGAAAAATTAAGGAATGTTGCGGGGAATTAATTTCGCGAGCGCCCAATAAAAAACTGTACTTTACGGGGTTGTAATCTCGCGGATAGCCCTAATAACCGAGAAAATTAATACCCGTGAATATTTATACAATTAAAGTAAGCTTTAAAATTATAATTTTCAATCACTAGACACAAAGAAGTGAATAAACGTGGGAGTAATTGTGGCCCGGCGGAACAAAATATTCGGAACCGAACCATATGTTAAACACTGTTAAACATGTTAAACGTGGTGGAGTGTGGGAGAAGGGATGGTAATCACACCTTTTCTGATAGGTCTGATGAAAAAATTTGAAACAAACTGAATAAAAGTACTTGCTGTTCCTTATAGCGTTTTTTTATCTCGATCAATTGTTTTTTTGTCTCGATCAATTGTTGTTTTGATGACTTTATCAGCTTCTAGTTTGCAAAATGGGCTATCTTTCGACCTCTGGACTGAGAAATCTCCTCAAACAAACTTGTTGTAAACATTCTGATAATTTTCCTCTAAATTAACTATATCCACACTGTATAGGGAGATATCATGCATGCATAATTTTATCGGTCACAGACAAATGCCAATGGAAGAATAGTCCGATTTGACTCAAGATAGAATATCCAGTCTCCAGTAGCATATAGAATGTATAACGTTAATGCAATCATAACAAAGAAACTATGCAAAAATCGCCACAAAATATTGTCTTCCGATAAATTGTCTAGGTAATCATACAATTTTCCACGGTTGGAATTAAACTCTGGTGAGTTTATCACCATTTGAAGTTCTTCAAGGCTGTACATAGACATGTAAGGGGACTCTTCGCATGTAAAAATCAGATGAGTATCATATTATCGCAATGTCATGCAAAGTGACATCATTTTGGTAACATTATACCTCCTATACGAGACTTTGAGGTGGGAGAGAGATTTGTAGGAATTCTCTTTGAGTATCACGTTTTATTCTTCTCTTGAAGCCTGTACACTTTAGACTATGAGTAATCATTTTTTTCAGCTATGGAATCATTTTTTTCATTCAAAGGTCACAAAAATGGATTCAAACTAGCTGAAACCAGTGAAAGTTATTTCAGTGTATCATTACATCAAAAACATATATACATAGCATACATACCAAACTTTCCTAAGATGATTTGCTACAAGTTTTCCGACAATATCTTATACAGAGAGTATAAGAGTATAGTAACAGCACAATTTTATTTTTATATAATATCTGTTGGCAAATAGCCCATGTGGGATAAGGTTAACCGAAAACTTTTCCAGAGTAGCAAATTTTATTTTCAAAGCAAATTGACTTAGCCATTAAGGTTTCTTCATTACTATCAATATTATCTTCCACAACATTAAATTTATGCTGTTTGCATTTTTCAGAAGAAAAATTTTTTAAGAAAAATTGAATTATGTTTGTTCTTTTCATTCTTAGAGTATGCTACTTCAGTGACCCAATTTCGCCCAATTTGGTGTAAGATACGCCATGCCTGTATCGAGCAACTGTAGCTCTGTATTATTGGATAACGACTTTATTTGTTAAGGAAATACCACACTTTTTGGAATAAAATCTTCACCACGATAAACAGCATAAAATATCTCTATTACTAAATGATGAACAAAGTCTCTTTTGGCGATCGTGGGTTTCCTTTAATAAATTATTTAGAAACGAGGAAAGCAATGCAGGTTGCACAAAGCTTTCTTCGTCTAATTCTTTGGCACGTGATGACCATGACATCTTGTAATCGCTACTTTTAATATCTGATTGGATTACTTTAGCACACGTAACTACTACTTTTTCAGTATCATTGAGATTAAACAAGTTGTCCAGTTCACATTTACATTAATAACACAGTGTAATAAAATCTTTAAAAGAATTTGATGTTTTCTGTATGTTCATTATTATCACTAGTTCAACTGGTGTCTTAAGATTCTTCAAACAGTTTTTTGAATAATTTTATTTTGCTTTAACAGGTTTGTGATAGAACGAAGGTGAGCGACACTTGGAAAATGAAGCCTGTCATATAAAATGTTTTTATTTATTTAGATAGTTTTTAAAGTGTTTTTCGATTTCTCTCCTAAAGTGATTGTGGGTCAACTTCAAATGTTAAGACAAATCAATTCTTGCTCACAAAAACTAAAGTTTCTCGTGCAAAGTATATTCGACCAACCACAGAATTACCTCCTCTCAAAGTTTACTTTTCGGACAAATAACTAAAATTTGCGTAATTTACCTCCCGAAAAGTAAAAAACTCTTGTTTTAAAATAAGTTTGAATTGATATGGTTTACCTTTTATATAAAAAAAACTCATGAAAAAAATTCAATTTTTGTGAAACGGTTATAATTGTTAAATGATTGAACTAAATGATTAAATTTTCAAAAATGCATTATTTTTGACAGAAATCTTATATTGCTAATAATTTATAACCCCCTGACGTAAAAAAAATTTCATTAAAAAAACGTGATTTACATTTTACCATACTTATTTCATTACCTCCTAGAATTTACTATCTTTAATGAGGTAAAACTCCATTTACATGATAAGACGATAAGCAACATTTTTATGGCTTTATGCTACATGATTTTACAGGAATGGTATTAGGGGTAACAAATATCGCCCAAAAATATGAAAAGCTGCGCTAGATATATAGTGGAGATTGAAAAACTTTACGAGCATTTGTCCATTCGCCAGAGCCACTTTGCAGGCCTTCAGCTCATGAACTAGATCTATCTTTAAAATAGTGTTATCAAACCTGGAGCACGATAGTTTAATGAATGATTATTGAGAGGTTCGTGAGCAATTACATGAAGTTAAATAGCAATGACACCTTTAAATATCAGGGTTTAAAAACCAAAAAGTCATTTTGTAGATTTTTTAACAAAATTGGCCATCCAAATATTTTCACTCAGGACATTCCTTCCTTTGGATAATTGCACCCAGGTTAATTGACCCCCAATAAATGATTTTGGATTATGCGTTGATTGCAATCAACATAATGCCTTCTTAAAGGGAGGCACATGTTCTTCTTGATTTTGCACAATTCTCACACGAACAATACTTTCCACTTTTTTCGAAACCTCTGGAATCTTCCAAAAAGTAGGGTAGCAAGATGAAACATTGGCTTCAAAACCACCCTTCGATGCAGTTATCATCATGATTTAAATATTTTTGCTCAAATATTCTGAAATTTGAGTTCGAGTGGTTTTATCAACAACCTTATTTTAAAACCTATTTGTAAATAAAAGTTTCATCCAAGCATTATAGCAATTAATGATGGGTTTAATGTAGTTCATGATAATTTATTCTGTTTTAAACACGTCTCACCTGATGATATTTATGACGTAATAATAGTTTAAAAAATGGTGGTGGTAATATTCTTAATCTCTTTTAAAAAATATTGCAGCGTTTTGTGCCGCCTATCTGGCAGAATGTCTGAACACATCTTTAAACAGTGGAACTTTTCCATCTGAACTAAAACATGCAGATATTGTCCCTGTTTATAAAAAAATGTGATGCATTTGATATAGGAAGTTACCACCCCATCAGTATATTACCAACTTTATCAAAAGTAATTGAAAATCTTTAAACAAGTTTATTCATTTTTTGAAGCTAAATTTTCTGATCTTTTACGTGGTTTTTGAAAAGGCTTTTCAATTCAACATGCTCTGTTGAAATTACTTTAAAGATGGCATAGCTGTCTTGGTAAAAAGGGTATGTTGATACCATTTTAATGGACCCTTCTAAAGCATATGAATACATTCCACGTGATCTTTTTATTGTTAAAACTCATGCCAATGGGTTCTGACAAAGTTTAACCCTACTTAATAGTCATCTTTTGGGTAAAAATCAGATTGAAATTATACTTGGTATACCCTACGGGTCAATTTTAGGAACTATACTATTTAATATTTTTCTTAACCTTATATTCTATTTTAATCTAGAAACAGAAACCTGTAATTTTGCTGATGATAATACTATTTACGTTTGCGACATTTCTTTTGTAAACGCTCGAGATCGGTTTAATAACGATCTTCGGATTGGCCTCTGGTTTCGTGACAACTCTACGGTTTCCAAACCATGGAAATTCCAACTTCTGTTTCAAGGGAAAAAAGTTCCTGAAACGTACTCTATTTCTATTTGCGGTTTAGAGATTTTTTCTTGTAAAGAATTCGATCTGTTAAGTGAAGCTGTTAGTTGCCATTTAAATCTTTCTAGTCATATTAAGAGAGTTAGCAATAGAGTAACCAATAAGGTTAGCGTTTTTTTCGGAATTAGGCAATGTTAAGCTAAATTAATTTTAAATGCCTTTATTTTGCCTTATTTTTTCTACTGTCCCTTAACATGGATGTTTTTCAAATATTCAAGACTAGTTCTTGTTAAAAAAGCACATAAATGTGCACTGAGAGATGTTTATAATGGCTGTATATTGAGTCTTTAGGAGCTTTTGGAGATGTAAAATAGTTTTAGCATTCATAACAGACACATTCAGCTATTAATGGTCGAGGTGTATAAAACTCTAAACCAGTTGAATCAAAACTTGCTTTAAAATATTTTTGATCGTAAAGTTATGCCTTATGATTTCGTGTCTTGTTAAACTCCCAGTTGCTCCCGCAATTACTTGTGGCACAAATTCCCTACAATTTATAGCTAGTTTACTGTGGAACACCCTACCAGATGATATTAAAAACAGTGCAAATGTTCCCATTTTTAAACAGAAGGTAAAACTCCAGAAAGGAAGTTTCACATGCTCTTGTCTTTTCTAATTTAAGAATTGTATTGCCTCCTTGTTTTATTGTTTTACTACCTTTATTATATATATAAAATATTAGCCTTAACTGAATAATAATTTTTCTTTGATTATAATAATTTTTATTATATTGCATGAACTATGATTTAAATAAGGTTAAATATAAGACTGAATTGAATTGAGTTGAATTAAAAGGGACCGTTAACAGCATATCGGTAAGTATCTTCCCAGCACTATTTTCAAGTTAATTAGTTTACATTCTACAATAATAATTATACACTTTTGAAAAAAAAATATGAAATAGAAATTTTCAACAATAAAATGTAAAACTTTATCAAGCACACCAAGAGAGATGGCGAGATAAGCACAAAAACTCTCTTTCACAACAACATTTATACATCACACAAAAATTTTTTATTATTAAAACTACCATTGTGGATTTTTCTTTCCCGACATCAGGATAAGATAACCCCTCCTCAGCGCATATGAATGAATGAATGAGGCTAATTTTCAAAATGATGCATTTAAACATTTTATGTGATCAGTCGTTTCATTCGTGATTGTTTATTTTAACCAATTAATTAATAATTGATTAATAAATGGGAGTAAAAATCCGGAGGCAATCATCCTATGGGGAAATTTCCGGGGGAAATTTTTCAGGGGGAAATTGTCTAGCGGAAATTATTCGGGTGAAATTACGCAGGAGGCAATTGTCCGGATACCATTATTGAGTATGGGTGTGAATAGTTAACATTTTGTTTCACTTTCAAATTGTAACAGAATAAATAAGATAAAATAAATGAGTCGAGGTTCGGAATCGATAATTGATTTATCTTCCCAATGAAATGGATGATCCTTTGTTTCATGTTTTTTAATTCCGAACCTCGACTCATCTCACGAAAAATCACGAAAGCCTTCACTCCATAAAAAACCAAACCATATCAACCGAATTTCTTACACTTTGCCCGATATCTGGACACCCGCACTATGAACATTCCACGTCAGTCCGCGAACACACTCAAATAACTAAATCTCCTCGACAGTCCGTACAACTTGTCTGATCAATTATTTAACGAATAAACAAATTTAATTATGAAAACACTCGATTTCGAGCCTACGAAAACCTATATAATCTCTAGGACTAATCATTATAACTAGCCTGATGATGGGAGCAGGTTATCTCCCAAAACGTTGCACAATAAATATCATAACTCACGACATGTTGTTTTAATTTTTCTATTTATTATAATGACTGAGTTGACAAATACCAATATTTTTATAAAATAATAAATTTGGTAAGTCGAACTTTTCCTAATAAGTCCAAGAATTTCGATGAAATTATGTCGACATAGCGGGGGTCAAGTTAGAGATATTTAGATAAGCGGGTAATTTAATAAGGAAGTATTAGGGATTTTGACGGGACCGAAGTAATCACGTCGACATAGCGGGGGATCAAGATAGTGAAATGTCGAGATAGCAGAGGTTAAGTGTGTATATTTTTCACGTAAAAAAGTTCATTTTCGTTGCACGGTGAACTACCCTTGGAAAACTGCTTTCTTTCCAGAGAATTTTGTTATGTGCGAGTTTTTTCCCTAGTTTAATTGCTTTCCAGAGAAGTATCTTCCGTATAATTCACCTACTAGCCCCGGATATCGGCTTCCAAAAATATTACTCTTCATTGAATCTTCATTGAATCTTCATTGAACTCTTACAATGTTTTCCAAATAGTATTTTAGAGTTTATGCTAATGGAACTCAGAACTGAGAATAAAAATTCAATTTGCATATAAAATATTGGTGAAAAAAAGGTCCTTACCTGACCTCACGATGACCTGATACAACAAAAAAAATTTAAGCCACAAGAAAATAACGAAGTTCGCCAAGTAAATTGGAAATGAAAACGAATCTTCAGTTTTTTGCAGAGATATTTGTCTCTTAAAACTCCAAGAACAGGCAGTAAGAATAGTAGATTATGAAGCAGAAAAATAGATAAATAGGAGAGAGGGTCGTTTTGAAAATTTTTGGTGAGCTGGAATTTCAACCTGATATCATCCCATATAAAAGTCTGGTGGATATGATGAAGGCAAAACTAAACGAAACTGATTCAAATTTAAAAACTTCGACTGAAACAACACGGATAGAATAAAATTCATTGATGCAGACGGTTTACAATTTCTGAAGAACAGTTTACGTCACGTTTACCCGAAAAAATTTCTAGAGATCAGTTTATGACAAAATGTGTAAATTTGAAAAATGAGTTGGATCGAATGAAAGCTAAAGAAAGCCATAGACTTGAGGAATGCGAGTCGGTGAATGATATTAAAATGGTGCGAAAATAAATCAGGAAACTTGATGATTCTATGCCTTGGCCACTTCAACCAACAGATTTTGCTCCTGAGAAGTTCAAAATCTAACCATTTAAATCAATTGTTAACAACCTTACTTCAAAATGAAGACCAAGAACTCAATGAAAAAAAACTGAACGGTTGAAGACGTTATTTTCTCATTTAGATATCATTTACGCTGTTACACAAAGTAAAATTTATAAAATGTAAAAGCTTTAAAAAGGTTGTATTGCGTACCCATTACTGCAATGCTACACGAAAACGATTAGTAAAACATGGTCTGCTATCCTCTAGGGTCAGCTCAGTAAGTGGTGAATAAATTATATATTGGTCAGATACATTTTTTTAAATAAAACATATTTAACAAGTCATTTAGGAAGAGTCAAGGCCTCAAAAAGCATCCTACTGCGCAAGATATGTTTTCCGTCAAAGAATTTGGATCAGAAACAATGACACGTTTCATACATGACCGTTTTTCCGATGAACACTGATCCTTCAGCAATTTTTGAGCCTATCAGGAAGCAGAAGTTGAGCACATTTGATAATCTGGAGAAAAAAAATGTGATTAAAACAAAGACAAAGTTACATTCTTGCAAAATACAAAAGAACTCTTCGTTAAAGTTGCATTCATTTCTCAAAAACTTTCAGTCGATCTGAAGCAGCTTCTTTCTTATATTCTAATCTACTTACTACTTGCTTGCGAAGGGTTCATTGAACAAAAATCTCTGCTGAGACACAAACTCGAAGGAGACACACCACCTGTCCATATGTTACAACTAAATATGATAAATATGTTCGCCAGTTAAAAAAAAAGTGGGCAGAACTTTCGTTAGTTCTTAATCAAATTACTAAACCACGTTATTTATTGCTACAGTTTTGCTTCTCGTATCGATGTGGTATTTGATGTTTACCTAGAGAATTTGATCAAGAATTCTTGAGACTTTTTAGAGACAGAGAAGACATACCAGGGAAATTTTTTTGAACAAAATCGTCCAAGCTTCTTAAATAAATCAATGGAGCCAACTAATTTTTTCGGGGAATTTCAAGAACAAGCTCATCTCCTTCTTTGTTGACCATTGGAAAACCAAACTGGAGACATTAGCGAACAAGGAATATTGTATGTAAACGATGTATCTGAGCAATTTTGGTTTACAACTTCTTCCATTGAGCTCGTCATAAATCTATATTCGAATTTAAGAAGAAGTGGAAACCAGGCTTTTTATTCGCGCTAAACATGCAAGCATTAATCATCATTATGTCATCATCTCTTCCCCAGACATCGATGTCTTCGTTATCGCTGTTTCGCAACTTGAATACATCGATGCAAACATATTCATGATGGTGGGAACAGATGACAAGAAAAGACTGATTGATTTGAAGGCTGTCGCTGATGGTTTATCTCAAGGGTTCAAGCAAACCAACTTTTCAAAAGAAACAAATTTCGAGACTATCCTTGGTTTCCATTGCTTCACAAGATGCGATTCCAAAAGTTCCTTCTCTGGTCGAGGCAAAAACAAGCCACTGTTAATCATGGGAAAAATTGAAGAATATATAAGTGCTTTTGTAGCACTGGAATCTTCCAGCGAGGTAAAAGAGTTCATAGCTGAAGACCTGAGATTTTTTTTTTGTTATATGTAAGAATAAAAGTAAGTTCTTCAACTTTGTATATCTTTGAATGATATGAAGTACCACACATATTGCCAAAAAGCAGAAGAAGTAATATGTGAGATATTACCACCATGTACGAATGTACTGGTACAATATACAAAAAGAGTGCATTACAATGCACAAATTCGGAGAAAAGACCTTGGAACCAATGTCTATCCAGGAAAACCTACAGAACATGGACGGTGCATTGATGAGAATGGTTTGTCTATCATGTAGATGACATGAAATTCTGTACCAGAGAAGAAGTAAGTCTCTTTCTATTTTTGTCAGTATCTCTTTCAGGAGAAGTATATACATA
>JAUZNK010003181.1:0-11052 GCA_035046665.1 Euphysa ruthae | reverse complement strand
AGTACCGTTGTCATAAAGGTTGGTCAAAAGTCATTCTTGAAAGCATTTAAACCATTTTTATCAGGTAAACCTCTTAGCACTACAGAGAGAATTTTTCTCCAATATTGCGAGTTTTTCATAAAGATTTTTTGACCTAACGCACTATGTTTCTTTTGATTCAGAAGTGGCAGCATTGTGTAGACAAGAAAGGCATAACAGGTACAATCCTCATGGATTTGTCTGATGACTACAATTGTATTCCTCATGACTTATTTTTAGCTTAATTATCTGCATAGGGTTTCTCTGATAAAAGCCTGCATTTTGTAAAAAGCTACTTTCACTCTAGGAAACAACGGGTAAAGTTGTGATCTATTTTTAGTAAATGGTTAGATATCATTGTTGGTGTTCCCTATACTTGGACCACTTTTATTTACTGTTTTTATAAACAATGTGTTCTTTTACATACTATATTGTGATATTTTTAACTTTGCAGACGACAATACTTTTTATGCTTGTGTATTATGCTATAGATTTATAGATTATTAAAAGACTTCTAACATCAAATGACCCAACAACACTTATTTTTTTGGAAAAGCACAAGTTTGTCCATTCAGCTACCTTTCTGAACTTGACCTTATCTGCATAATAAGTTTAGAGAGCAATATATCCTGCTCAGAGCTATGTCATCAGGATTATGTAATTATAAAGAATGACTTTATTTACCTGAGTAGATTATCCGTAGAAAATTTAGAGTAGAAATAGCCCTACTCCTTAATTCTCTCTCTCAGACACCCTGAAATTACATAAACCAGTCATAATTTTGAAATATATATTGGGTCTGCCTGTGGAGTTGTTTTTTTTTACCAGAGTTAGGACCAAAATTCTATGCCTTTAAAACATTTATGTATCTCATTAGTCTGTTCACTGATGCAAATATAACCATTGTGATTAGTAGGAAAAGACATATGCAATTTATACAGGAATTTTGATTTTTACATCACCCAGAGGTTATTCCACCTTTTTGTCTACTCAAAGTTTGGAGTTTTCCTTGAGAACATCTAAATCAGAAGTCAGTTTATTAATTTCTGACTTTTTCATTGCCAACTCAAAGATATTTGTTACTTTCTGTAAGTGACTGAATTTCAGAAATTAATCTCGCGTATTTGTCAGTCATCTTCTTAACTTCAGCCTTTGATTCAGCAAGCTCAGAAGCTAACTTTGTAATTTCTGACTGCACATTAGCAAAAGTATCATTATCTGGTTGCAATCTAGTTCTTTTCAAAGCCCGCAATTTACTTGTCAAAGGAGTGTTAATTTTAGTTGTTACTGCCACTGATGCTGTGAATGTTAAGGAAATGGGTGATGAGATCATTGATTGCATTTACCCATTAATATTTACATCAGCAGCGGAAGAAACACTGTCATCACATGAAGCCAAAAGAGCAGTACTCAGAATTTATTCTGGTTGAAGTTCATTGGCATGGTTTTTAGCATTTAAGAATTTTTTCCTTTTGTCTTGAACAGACTTAATTCCCTAATTCCCTAATTAAGGCTTTGAACATAACATTTGGTCATCAGGCAAAAGATGACTTAATTTAGAAAATAAATTTTTACAGCTCACTAACTGGTCAGACAAGAAAATGGCAGTCTTCATTTGTCAAGTTATGTGCTGGAATCATTCCAGTCTTAATTCAACTGATATTACTGTTGTTCCGTTCTTGATCCCATTTCTAAACTTCAAGAAGTTTGAGGAGATGTCTCAAGGGGTTCATTCCAGAATCAGCTGATATGCAGAAAACAAACTTATTTAAAAATACAAAACACTTGTGAAAGCTAAATAAAGCTTGGAATTTACTACTAATCAAATTAAAAGACAAAATCAAAATTAAACTGAGAGAATAAAATAGATAAGTTAGCGATGAAAATATAATTCAACGCAACACAACACAACTTAACTTCAATTTTATATATTAAATATACATTTATTTATTGATTATTAAAAATTAATAAATTTAGATACAATTTAGGCTTCCCCAATTAGCCTGTCATGTGGGGCACAAATATTTGAAAGTAAGACCGGATAATTGAAAATGACCGAATAATAAAAATGTGGTACTTTTGCCTAAATTTATATTAAAACAGATTTTTCCTGCTTGTAATTTAAGTACAAGGACAATTATAATAAAAGAAACGACACACCAAAAACTAAAAAACACTGCAAACAGTCCCAATCATCCCGACTTCATATTTAATATTGTATGTCATATAAGGTACATAGATATACAGAAATAGAAATGGTGTGTTATTTAAATGAAGCCCATGATATATGATATATGTTATTTAAATGAAGCCCATGAAAATTATGGGAAAATCTAATTTGAGAAATTTACAGGGTGCAGGGGATGCAAAAAGACTGGGAAATATTCAAATTAAAATCACCTAAATTTAAATCAACCAACACTTTAATATGATAGTGGATCAAATAATGCTTCTAGTGACGTTGGTGAAATCAGTTCTTCAAGCAGTAGAACCGTGAAGTAAGGTAAAGTAGCCATTAAAAGTTTTCTAATTTCCAGCTGATTCAATTTCTGTTTTAAACGCACCATGAATCGTGTGCAGGGAACAGCTGCCAATGTCAATAAGTTTGGTAGATTTAGTCTTCACGATTGCTTCGAACATCTCTGTGAAATTTTAAGTTGGCACTGAGTATATTCATAGAGGCTTAAACCTTACTGGGATTGAGATCGCATATCCTTTAATTCAAACAATTCAGCAAATCATGGCTTGTGTTATGACCAATAAACAAGGAGTCCCAACAACACATATTATTACTGTTAAAAATATTTATGCAGGGTAAAAAACTTCAGTAATAAAAATACTATCCTGTTAAAAAAAAATAAAATGAAAAAATAATTTAAGAACTATGTTCTTTTAGATTTGAAAAGGTGGAATAACTGATGCTTTTCCTGATGTTTAACGGCAGATCGTTGTATAGTTTAGCACCAGTGCAATAAAAACTGCTCTTTGCATAGTTTTGTTTTTCATTAGGAAGTTCTAGTATGACGTTGTTGTTGCGAATTGAGACTTATGTGATCTTAGCTTAAAATATGATTTGAAATTGGTGCGCTGGTAATGTTATCTTGTGAGGTTTTATCGACCTTGCTCTATTATCAGTCAAATCAATCCTCTTTTGTTAATTAGCTGTGTAATTTAGGTGTAAAGTTCCGCTGTATGTAAGTATAAGTATGATTGTATATCCACTTCTCAGCTTGATGTGTTAGGTATGATTGAATTCTTTGTAACAGGCTAAGTCTGCCACTAGCTTTTCAATAAGCAGCTTCGAAATTTATTTCATTGTCAAACATTTGTCAAATATATTTCTCAAGTACTTATTTGTCAACATTTTTTATAAGCTTGTCATTATAATAAAACTTTAAAATTCTTTTTTAAATTGTTTTTTGATTTTGACAAATGTTTACTCGTACCATACAAAATACTTTTGGTTTTACCTTTTGTTAGCTAATAACGCATTTTTTTGAGAATATTTGGAGACAATTTCTATATCAAGATTGAGTTGTTTTTCGGTCATAGATTTATCAGGTCCTTGGAAATAAATTACTGTATTGTCAGCGTATATAACAATTTTTGAAGACTTCAAACGTTCAGGAATGTCGTTAATAAAAACTATGAACAAAATTGGACCCAAAATCGATCCTTGTGGCACACCACAGTTTACAGTTGTTGCCTTGATCTGATTGCATCGACTTAAATTAACTGTTCTCTATGAAAAGGTATTCAGTAAACCAATAAAGTTCATCTCCGTTTATTATACAATTGAAGTTTATTGAGAAGGGTACTGTGGTTTATGTTGAATGCCTTTGTCAGATATATAAACATGTTGCCAACCATTTGCGCTTTATCTACAGCAAGTCTGATATTATCGGTAAGAAGCTTTGCTGCCAGCTTTTTAAATCTACGTTTTCTGAAACGGAATTGTGAATAGGTCAGTAGACAGTTTTGTTCGAGATAATAACTTAGTTGTTTGTGTACAGCCCTTTCTAGTATCTTGGAGAGATAAGGTAGTATTGTTATTGACGATAATTCCCTGGGGCATCATTCGTGCAAGATTTGAAAATCAGGGTAGTTTATGACGTTTTCCAGATGCAAGAGTTCTTTTTGAATTTTAATGAATGATTTATAAAGTGCGCAATTGGTCTACTAAGTGAGGAAGCACATTCTTAACAACAAGGCAGGTAATCCATTTAAACCGGCTCATTTTTTTTGTTTTAGAGATCGTAAATGATCTTTGATAAGTAGGAAAATTTAAACGACTTTTCTGTTCTTCTTTTAAATGTAAAGGGTTTACTTCTGGTTAAGTTGGATATTTGATAGAAAATTTCTTTTTATGAGGTTACTACTTTACTTAAAAACTTGAGAACTTTGATACTTTACTCTTTTTTTGTTCAACATTCAAAATGGTTTTTGTTGGTGAACTGAATTTTGTTGCAAATTATATTTTTTAAAGCTTTCCAGAATTTTTTAGGATTTTCTGAGTTCTCTTGAAGTATACTACAGTGATATTTTTGTCTGCATAATTTTATTTTGCTGTTACAGGTATTACAAAGTTTTTTGTAAAGAGAGCATGTATCTGGATTGTTAGACTTTCTTGCTACTCATAGTACCTTATCAAGGTTAGCCATGTCCATTTTTAGGTCATCTGTAATTTGTGAATTGATAGAAAGGTACCCAATCTATGTTGAGATTTCATTGTTAAGATTTTAAGGACAGTATGATTTATAGTTATGTTATAGAATATTTCTTGATGTATGTTTTACATGTGAATTATAAACTTTTCGTATGCAACCAACCATATCATGATCACTTAATGACAATGGAAATACGCATGTAGTATAGATATGACTTGGTGTGTTAGATAAAACAACATCAATTAGTGTTGAAGAATCTTTTGTTACTCAGGTAGGGGAGGTTATCAGCTGTTTGAAACCGAATAAGGTGAATATCAATTTTTTTTTTTGCTTCTTTATATTGTTTTTGTTAATTAAATAATTAACATTTAAGTCTCCTAGCAGTAGAATCTCTTTGCTGGAACTTGAAGCAGCCGTCATTGCATTGTTAAGCTCTTAGTTAAACGATTTCTGTAGATATAAAAACCCTTCTGAAGGTTGATACATTGTTGACTTTGAGCATTTTTGAGCAATATTTCAACCCATATACTTTCAAGATGCTGTTCAAAGTCTGTCCAACTCTTAAAGTTAATAGAATCTTTAATATACATTGATACTCCTCTGCCAGCTCCTTGTTTGCAGTTTTTTTTTTAGATAACAATATCCGTTGAACTTATACAAGCCATCAAATGAAAATCTTTCTAAAATATGAGTTGCAACAGTCTCATAATAAATATGCCGTGGATCAATTTAGTTAACACCAGGACAATCAGCTAACAGTTTGCTTTTCAACGATAAAAAATTTATGAACCAAATACTAATATTAACAATTACATTGATATTTGCATATCTTTTACACAGGGATTTATGGTGTATGAGTATTTTACCTCCAAGAATAATAATCAGTAGCAATTTGGTTAAGATGACTCAATTAAGAGAACCAATTATTATTCTTCTGGATAAAATTTAAAATATAAACATTAATATCTAATATTATATATTTTGAAATTTTAAATTTTAAAATTTTTCTACACGTCTATCTGTTCAATCTTCAATATCAAAGATATTAATTCAGCTTTGATTTTACCTCATGCCAATATCCTAAAAGTAAGTCAATTTGGCATGTTTGACTTTTTTTATTGAGAGTTTCAAAGGACACAAAAAACCTTGGAGACTGATTTCAATGTTCCATAAGTCAGTCATTTTAAATGCGATATTGCGAACATGAAAATTTGCAAAAATTTCAGAAAAGTGGTACTTGCATTTTCTTAAATAACTTGAGATCTATTATATTGAATTTGATTCTGTAAAACAAATACAAAATTTTGATAACTTGTGCAAATAGACAAAAAAATAAACAAATGATAGATAATATTCTAAACTCCAACAGTAATTATCTCAAAATTTCCAAATTCAGTGATCTTCAATAAAATACCCTTTTTAAAATGCTTTCGTTTGAAACCAACTTGATGCTTTAATTTCAAATTTTTTTTATAGGCTTTCTATTGGCTTATATTTCATAATAGAAATGGTTTCATGCGGCTATAATTCTAGGGATATAAATAAAAATTCAAATATTTTTTTTTAAAAAAAAAAAGCTAAGTTTTTTGACCTTTTTAAATTTTTTTTGCAAATTACTGAAAATCGCCACTACAGTGCTTCATCAATTAACTATTCCTCGATTATCTGGTTATCAGCAAGAATTTTTTTTCTGCACTGATATAAAAATTATCGGTCAGCCTACAGAACCATAGAAAATTCAAATTTATAATAATCCTTTAACAACTTTATTTGAACTGCAACACGAAAGTTATGTATCACATATATTTGACATATATATTACACAATCTCACAAAGACAGTAGCCAGAAGCAACAATAGTCAATACTTCAGCATTAATATAACTCCAGGAACTAGCTTTTGAAAATAAAGAGAATTCTAGAAAAGAATTTAAAATTAATTCTTTTTTCGCTAAATCGTCCTGAGTTTAAAACTAAAAAAATTATCACATACAAAGATTAATAAATTGTTAAATAAAAATGATCAAAGAAAATCTTCTGATTTGAAAGAAAATTAATTGAATTTCATCTGGAAAACCTTGTCTTTAATAAATACGATTTTTGTCTTTAATAAATCAGGAAGTGAGACAATTTGTTATCTTTTTCTAGCTAAAGGCAATTTGGGTCGTATTGGCTGAAAATTCTTTAAATTAGGATTTCACAGTTTATCATTATTTCACAGTATGCTAATTTTTATGAGTTTCTGTTTTTTTCTGTTAGATGGCGTTATTACTGTTGTGTAGCCTTAGTTTGAAATTACTCTTTCTGGTGGGTTCCTTGGTGGCATTGTTTTTATATACTAGTTCATTAGATCACTGTCTGCCCTATGGCACCGGCTGATTTTGCTTATGTTCCTTCAGTTATATTGACTTTGTTTTTCTACATACACAATTTTTATTGTGTATGATCATAGCCACCTTCTCTGGAAAGACCCCAATATCTTGTCATCCTAATATTATAGTGAAATTTTAGATTATATTGGAAAATATTATTTGTTATATAGGCATGTCAGCCGTTTTGAAATTTTTTTTGATGGGAGCAGGCATGCCCAAAAAATCCCAAAGGTAAGTATCTAATTTTTTTCAAAGTTTTTTATCATGTTAGGAAATATTATTTCTAATATATTGAGCAAGTTGTACAACTTGAAATTATTGTTCCAGGCTTATGTATTTAACCTTGATGATGATGCTGAGGAGTCTGATATCCCCACAACTTATATAAGAAGTAAAGCTGACTGTCCTACTGTTGAGGTAATATATTTCATCATTAATATTTATAAATGTCTGCCTTTTACAGAAAATACTTCATGCAAAAACACTACTTACTGTAAGACTTAGAGTGCTAACCGTTGCATGCCATAGAAAAAATTCTAATGTATAAGCTATTATAGATCAGCCATTTTTAAGTAAAAAAAAAATGAAATATCTCTTTACGCTATTTTACGTATTTGTATTTTTAACGTGGGGTCAACAAATAGTTTTTGAACTATTTTATTACAGAAGTGCCCAAGGGTTTGGTTCTGGTGTACTTAGAGCTTACGGTAAAGAAAATCATTGGTTCTGAAGTGGGTTCAAACCCACAGCTCATATTCTGCTATATTAAAGTAAAGTGTAATAGTTCAGTGAGAAAAAAATATCATCACCCCATCCATACTCACACATCATACACCATCATTAAAAAAAAAACAAAAAAAAAAAATCATAACAAAGGTAGTTTTTGGACAATTAATTGAATACCAATAAATGTTTTATTTAGATGTGCTTTTGTTCCAGGCACATGTATAATAATCAAATGCAAAAAGCCATTAACATAACAAATTCTAAAAACCAAACATAGTTGGATTGTCAAGCTTTTCAACATCAATTCCAGACAAGGCTTTTAATATTTGTAAAGGATACATTCTATCTCCAAGTACTGTAGATATTTAAGAAGTTGGAGCAGAGCAAAAAAAGCCATAAAAATCAGAGTTTGCTCCCTCTCCATCACTAAAAATTTACTTAGGACATCCTCTTCCCAGTTAAGATCAACGTTACTATATTCTTGTAAGATAATTTCACCTTCATTTCCATTTAATTCACAAGAAAATGAAGTTAAAGGCGATTACATTTTTTTGTAGACCATTTTAATTCCCAATGTTTTGAAACTTCCTTAGCAGCTGAACCAGTTCTAAATCTATGGTACTGGAAAACTTTTACAAAATTTTATGGAGAATTCTGTAAAATAGGTCTCCAGTCCATTAAAAGTCTTTTACCAGTCGAAAATTAACTTCAAAGTGAAAGCAAAACCTGATTTGGTCTGGGTTTGGGATATTTTTATTACATCAAAATCCCAGTCTGGGAATGGCACGTAAAAGTTTGGCTGTTCGCATTTGATGAAGTTCCAAGTAAAGTTTTTACAGCTGGATACCTATTTACACAGAAACTAGGTCATTTTATCATGTGTCACGTACTAGGAGAATTAAAACGCAAGATTAGCAACCATCTCCTCGCCAAGTAAACTTATAAATTTTTCAGAGTGAAATCAAGCTTGCAAGATTCTATACCCAAAGACGGTTAAAATATTGATAATTTACAAAGAAAGTGGTTTTAGTATAAAAATTATCAAATATTTGAGAAATTTTTTGTGATACATATTCAATAAATTTTTGGTAAGTTTTAAGGGTGTAATCATTTCATCGAAGAAGCAGGTAATGTTAAAGGAAGTGATAAGTATGATTTTTAATTGAAATAAGAAAGATCATTTAAGTTTATTTCATTTGTAGAGGTAAATTTTTGGTTTATTAAATATAGGCTATTGTTTTCAAAAAATTAATTTGGATTGTGACTATATGAAAAGGTGTTACATTATATTTTTTAGAGGTTATAATTTTACAGAATCAATTTAGTGTGATGCTAAAATCAACTAGTTAAAGATAAAGGAACCAAATATATAAATGCCATGTTTTTGTATTAGACTCCCAGGGAATCTGATAAAGTATTATAATTTTCTTCATGTTAGTCCATGCTGTATTTCATTCATTAGTTTTACCTAAAATATCTACAATGGTATATGGTCATAAATGTAGAAAATTGATAATATCAAATTTTTGAAAAAAGTTGTTATTATTTGTATTGGACCAAATTATACCTAAATATTGTGATTTAAGGCCTAAAAGCAGATAATTTTTCAAAACTTTTTTTTGAAAAACTTTATGTCAAGAAAGTTGTAACTGTTATTTTATGTTTTGATGTGATTGGGCATTTATTTGGAATTTGAATAATATTTTGTTGATTTAGAATCAAGCAACCTTGACAACTAATGACATAGTTATTAACAAACTCACGCAGATCTTGTCATACTTACGGCATGGTATGCGAGCTAGTAAAAAATTCAAGAAAAGAGAAAAAGAACTCATTCGTGGTAAGTCGGTTATAATTGACACAGAATGTATATATTAATTTCACCTTTACCTGCGACAAATAATTTCAAAATAATTTTCCCATGTCCACATGTCATATTTGTAATATATTTTCTCAGTAACCGCTTATTAGTTTTTTCTGAACTTTTGCACGAAGAATAAAGGATGAATGAATACAGGAGTTTCAATGTTAGGTTTTTTGAAAAAAAAAAATTATTTTTTAGGGTAATGAGCCTGAATATGCCAGTTTTAGGCTTAAAAAACAACATATTTTAATTAAATTTTAGTGAAAATCTATTTTTTAAGCCCTAAAAAGTGTCAAATTGAGAGGTTAATAGATTGTATCTGCTGAAACATTTTCTATTTAAAATACTTTCAAATAATTTAAAATATAATTCAATTAGAATTTATAATTATAAAATCATTACTGTTAATCATTTTTTTAACTTTTCAGAGTCACCTTATTGTCCCAATTGTTCTTTGGTAGTAATTCTGACAATGTTACTTGCAGTTATTTTAACACGACTACTTGTGGTTATTTTAACACGGCTACTTGCATATATTTTAACATGACTATTTGTGGTTATTTTAACACGGCTACTTGCATATATTTTAACATGACTACTTGCAGTTATTTTAACGGGGCTACTTGAAGCTATTTTAACAAAGCTATTTCCGGTTGTTTTAACACAGCTACTTGTGGTTATTTTAACAATGCTACTTGCAGTTATTTTTGTCCAATATCAAGCTTTTAAAATTTTTTCTGTTTTCCGTTAGTAATTTTAACATGCCTACTTGCAGTTATTTTTGTCCAAAATCAAGCTTTTAAAATTGTTTTCTGTTAGTAATTTTAACATGCCTACTTGCAGTTATTTTTGTCCAAAATCAAGCCTTTAAAATTTTCATTTCAAATTATACTTCTGTCGGTCAAATTTTGAGTGAAGTTAAGAAGTTATGGTGCTTATAAAACAGATTAACTTTTATAAAAAATCTTTTTCTTCAAAAATTGTGTGTTGAGTTTAAACATAATCATTATTCTTGGTGCAGATCCAAATATCAAAAGTAACACACTGGTGCAAAATGCAGATGCTTTTGGTAGAAAAGTCAAACAAATCAAATCAATAATTGGCAGCACCGATTGAAATAACTTATTTTTCACTAGCGGTGATTCAAATATTTTCTCAATAAATTGTTGTATTAAAATTCTCAAAATCGATCATAAGTCTCTTTCCCAGCATGTCCTAACTCACAGCAAGGTACTCACACTAATAATTTAAGTGTTCTTTAATAAATTTGGGACTAACCCTATATTTTTGCATGAAACCCTAGAATCCTACTCAAGATGTCAACTTTTTTTACTTTCTGTACAGTGTAGGTCATTATTTCACTGGTAATCCATTATCATAAAAAAATTGTTATATTGATATACTTCC
>JAUZNK010003180.1:0-11052 GCA_035046665.1 Euphysa ruthae | reverse complement strand
TTTTTTTTTAAACGACGTTCTTAACATTTATTTTGTAATATTTTTATTGATAGTGAATAAATACTTACTTACTTACTCTTATGTCATACATCCAGGCTGATGTTAAGATATTCCCTACTAGAAAATCGTTGTCATAGACTTTTATGTTTATATTAAATAAAACGACAGACCATCAACCAGATCAATATAAGGAGTATAGAAAAATTATATAATACTGGAGCACTTCGTGAGCTTTATTGATATATATGATTTTAAAAACCACAAATTCGACGCAAAATTTAGGTCAATGAGTAGGAAAATAAAGAGGTAGTGAAAACTAACGCGTTGCTTTCTATATTTTGTCCTCTAAAAATGAATATATCTCAAATAGTGCCGCAAATTTACCAATATTTTTACCATACAGACTCTATTAATGTTCCAATTAAAAAGAAAAACTATGACTAGTTTAAAATAAAATATAATCATCTGCTGTACTTGATGTTTAAAATGATTTATTCCAATACGAAGAATATCACGCAGAAATCTTATGAAAAAATTTTAAATACTTCGATACTTTTTACTAGCTTTTTTACGGACGTTACGGAGCTACATACAAACCTGAATAAAAACTTTAATTGTTTTGCTACACAAAAAGATAATTTCACTCACCATTTATAACTTTTGAATAAATTCCTTTCTTCTTACTTTCTTCCAACATGTCTTTCGAAGCATCAAGTCCATGCAAATTATGGAAACCTTGTTTTTTTAACGACTGACCAACACTCCCAGTTCCTGCCCCTACGTCTAATACAAGAACTGATTTATCACTCATAAGTTTTGAAAGCTGAATGACGACTTTATCGCGTTTACAGTAAGGCATATTTTCATTGAGAAATCCTGACATTGCATCGTAGCAATGAGCGTATTTGCCATAAACCTCGATAGAAGGTTCATTGTTTTCGCTGTTTTCCTTTAATTCCTGGTAAAAATTTTTTACAACCATTTTGCTGTCCATAATTTTCAAAAATATAAATAAATTGATAACTTGCTTATCGAACTATTATTTATTAACCAGTACAATTCTTTTTTGCTTAAAAATTTGTCTTTACACAATTGTTTAAACATATAAAAAACAAATAAAACATTCAAGCATCAAA
The DNA here is from genome assembly GCA_035046665.1 of Euphysa ruthae. Taxonomy (NCBI): domain Eukaryota; kingdom Metazoa; phylum Cnidaria; class Hydrozoa; order Anthoathecata; family Corymorphidae; genus Euphysa; species Euphysa ruthae. The sequence goes on along the minus strand of JAUZNK010003180.1, from coordinate 9,916 downwards.
GGTAAGTAAATAAATGCTTTATAGTGTGATAAATCTTACATAAATATTTATCACTTATAAATTTATGTGATAATTAAACATTTCAAAAAGTTGAATAACATAAATGGACTCGCGAAAAGGTTAGATAAACTCCAGCTCAGTCATCTGTTTTAAGTTCAAACAATTTTAGACTGACAAATTTTTTTTTTTCCAAATAGAAAGTTTCCAAAAAACTTTGATATTACAATTATTTCAAACATATTTTGTCCGGAGGTTCGCAGATTAAACACATTAACGCCGAGGGGAGGTGCAACAAAGTGCCCACGACATTTTCATTTAACTTTATCTTTATTTGTATCTATAGCACAGTCGTGGAACTTTGTGAATTTTCCTAACATTTATTAAGGACTATTACTATCCAAAAAACCTAAGACCGTGAAAATTTTTTTTTAGAATTTTACAAAATTTTCCGGTGGTCAAGCATTCTCAACATGAGGTAATTTTTCGACAAAACAGTTTTATGGTTATTTTAACTGGTAAGTATTTATGTAAAGACCACTTGGAAAAAAGATGTTATAATAAAATACAGAAAAAATTCCTTAACTTAACAGAACAGAATATATATTCTACAGGCCGGAATATCAGTTTACAGACCAGACTTTTGAAATTTTTGAAACACGAATAACCAAATCCTATAATATCGGGTCTGTAATAACAGAGAAGATTTCTCCCAACATAGCAATTAACAATAGGTTTACCTGTAATTGTAACATATAAACGAAGTAATTACTCTATCAACAGAATTCCAGGCAAATAACGCTTTCAAAAATGAATAAAAGCCGAGTTTAAAAATTGAAAACATGACAAACATTGATTGAGCCGCTAAACATTTATTATATATATATATAATAAAGTACCCATGGTAGTAAAAATACCCATGACGGTAAATAATCCTCCTGCTCCAACCTATGTTGTAATAAATACTAAGTATGCACTTCACAGAAACAGTAAAAATAATTAAAAAATTATTTGCAAGTGAACAATTTTACCAATTATGAGGGCTATGTCAGTCGTTTTGTACTCTAAACCGGTGACACTGGATGTATGGTAACGCTATAACCGAAATAGCTTGCAGCGCAGAAGGGCTAATTACCTTCTTCTTCAATATATTTTGCTTGTTTTCTTTTGTATCTTACATTTCATAGGGATCAGACTTCCATAAACTTTATGATGAAGGTAATGACCCTTCATGGGTGATAATAATTAATATATAAATGTTTGCGAAAGCATGACAATCTTTTTGGCAAGCCAAAATTAAAAATAGTACCATTTATGGTAACAGTTGATAGAAGAAAACCGCAACAGAATTTAATAAACAAGAAATTTTCTTACTCTATCAGTGATCATTATTCAATAATGCTGAAAATAGAAATAAATTGTCGACGGTAGTGAAATTAGTTTTGATTTGTTTTGGTTTGGTAACTAACGACAGGTATATCATCTCGTGGGATTGAGATGATTTAAAATTGGTTTAAATTAGTATTATTCCAACAATTTCTTGATTAAGTAGTATTCTAGCAAAATAATAACATAAGGCGTGTTAGTCAAATATTTTGGGAAATTCGATGATTGGAGACGTGGAGACGTATAGTAGTGACTGATATACTTATTTTTTTTTTTTTTTCTAGTTGTGATAATATCCCTGGTACAAAAGTAAGATATAATTTAGGAAATTAAGCAAGTATGCAAACCCAGTCTTAAAATATTATTGCTTCGAAAAATGATTTTTCTCTAGCTTTTTTTATTTTGAAGCGAAATTTGTGCCGAAATGCCTATTTTTGCTTATTTTTTTCGCCTCCCGTTTCTTAATTAAAAAAATGTTAACAGTAGGGAATGATTCAATCAAGACAATTGATTGTTAGTTACCAAATCAAAACCAAATCTAAATTAGTTTGAGAAAATTTGTTTTTTGTTGAATTATGTTGCAGTTTTCTTCTGCAGATCCAAATATAACTATCACATTTTCTTTATTTAACACAAGAAGACACGAAGATAGTAACATTATAGCTACTAGCCACTTCAGTTAAAATATCACTTTATCTCGTCGATCAGCATGATAAGTTATCTTTTTTGATGATCAAATTGTTGATAATACCCGCAGAATAGGTTTAGATGTATAAATGGATAATCATACTATAGGTGATGGTAACTGCTAGTATACACAGAACTGAGTTATTCTAAATGTTAGAACCATATAAAGTCTATGATTCATATAATCTGTTAAGAGTAGACGTTATCGCTTTTGTTCGACAACAAGTTAATTCTTCTCAAGCTGTGTAAAATTAATAAGAAATTTATGAACAAACTTTGTGAAATGAATATGAAAAAAAAGACTTGGGAGGATCATTTTTTTGACCAAGAAAGAGGTGAAACATATTGCACTGAAATATTCACATTAGCAGCTTCAGTGTTTTTGAATATTAACATTTTTGTCACTTCAGAAAATTCAACTCGTGCTCATCCATATATCGTTCTTAGTATACTATTCACAATCTTAATCTCCATGTCCCATGCTTATAGCAAATAAATATTCAAATCATTTCCAATCTTTTGCTCCTGTTTCTGATCTTGATTTTTACTGTCTAAAGTCAATGTGTTCATAGGAAGTTACCAGATTATTAGATAGAGTCCAATAGTTTCAAAAAGAGTCACGTTTAATTTTAATTTTCCCAGTTCATTTAATTATTCACTAATCCGGAAGAGACAGTTAAAGATACCAAGACCAAATTGCAACAAAAGAATCGTCTATAAAAATTGCATAATTTACTTAAAACAGAGAGGAAGAACCTAAAAGTTCATGTCTTCTGTTTGGCAAAAAGTATGTGCAAGACAGTGTAGACGACACCAAATTGCAACAAAAGAATCGTCGACAAAAATTCCGTAATTTTATGTAACATAAAAAATAGAAGCTGATGCAACAGAGAAATAGCTTAAAAGTACATGTCTTGAACTTAGCGTAACATACATGCAAAATAGTGGAGACAAAGCCAAATTACAACAAAAGAATCGTAATCAAAAATTTCATAATTTAACGAAAAAAAAAAGTTCTGTTATAAATGACTCCAAAAAAAAACACTTGTCAATGAAATAATAATAAAAGAAGATGATCCTTCTAACATTAAAATCCTATAGTTCCATCTCTTGAAAGTCAAAAACCTGAAAACTTGCATAATAATCCCGCTGTATGAAAATCTATAGAAAGATTTGAGCAAGGTGAGCTGCTTATAGGATTGATAAATGTATTTTGTGTCTTGAGACTAGTCCAATATTCCATGCTACAAGCTCCTCAATGACATATTCTGGTTCAAAATGCGTTGAATTTAAACCAATGACAGTAAACAAACAGGGTGTATGCGATCGTTGTCACAAAGATAATTTATAGCTTACTCATAAAGGTAACATTAAGCCATAAAAACTTTATGGCTTTAAAAATCTAAATAAACATATGGGTCCACCAAATAATATTTTACGCCAAAAAACATACATTTTTTAGATGTACGCTCGTTTTTAACAAACTTAACTACAGTTTAAATGGCATTAATATATTGTATAAACGTTATAATGAATGTACATGTTTTGTGATATGGAATGCTTGCATTAAAATGTTATTGCATAAGTTTACCTCAAAAAATGATAATTGCAACTGCCTTACCTTTGTTACCCGAAGAATTTGTAGTTGTTGCTTTAAAAAGAAAGAATAAAAACAAGTACTTAAAGACTATACAGTTGATAAAGCTTTTTGGGGTCTTTGTATGGATTTCCTAACGGAGGTATTACAGCAAAATAAAATTATTATCAACATTATGATGGGCCCCACTATGTTAACAAATTATTAAAGGGTAAGTTTAATAAATATGTATGGTGGAGGCACGAATTTTCTAAAAGTTTAATGACCATTCATAGTCATGCTTTTGTTTCCACCTCAAAAAATGCTGCTAAAGTTAATGGCTCTAAATAGTGAAAGTGCTGCTGACCAACTCCATAAATGGCACCAAACAATTAATATTGACTCACAGGAAAATGATATCTGTTCCCCTGGGTTTGTGTCGATGCATCCTGCTTGTAGTAAAGAAGAAATCTTTATAGATGATAAAAGAACTTGGATTCCAAACAAGTCCCATTAGCCAAAACATGAAGGTACACAGGCACCTCATGATGTTAACCCATTAACTCGATCTTTTAATGATATTTATCGTGGAGGAAAATGTTTAGATGAACATTATATATACTTTGTCTAACGTGTGGCTCTTTACCTAAGTAATGCCTACTATTTACGACTGGATCGTAAAAAGGTAGATACAAGCGGTAAAATCATAAACGATGGCAAAAAATCATGTTGATTTCATTTTGATGAAATGGTTTATAACACAAAAAAATACTAGGTAAAGAATGCCACCAGTTCGATGAAAATTTTGAATTGAAGAAAGCAACCACCCGCGCTATGAAGGACCCTAAGACCATCTTAGACTTGTATCTCATATAAAAGTTAAATTACTTATTTGGTTATTGTGATACGCAAGCATTAATTGACGAAAATATGTTAGTTTTATTACAATGCATCACTGAATATGTTTGCAAAGGAAATTGCTCAACAGAAGATTTCATCCAAGTATATACATATTTGTTAGACAACATAGATTTAAATTCTAGAAGTAAATAAGTTGCCCATGAATAAAAGTGCAAGAAAGTGCAAGTAGGGAGAATAAAATTATAACAACGTTTTTCAATAAAATTCGCAGTTTTTCTTTGAAAATTTATTACAAACTTTCCTTCAAAGAGGATTTAGAAAAAGAGTCATCACCAGCTTCGTATAAGTCATAACTCATCTAGCTTTCATCGTTACACTGGAGATTAAACTACCTCTCTATTTCAAACTTTTCATTACCTTCAAAACCACGGATGGTAACCAAGTGGTCTTCTGTTTTATTTAACTTGTTAGATATTCCGTATCTTAGAATCAGTCTGTTGAGCTGTGTGGACATCAGCTAACAAAATCTTTCCAGTTGAAACATGAATTTTTGAATTAAGCAAAACATTTCCTCATTGCTTGTTAACCTATTAATTAATTAATCAATTCTCGTTACACCAGGCATTTTTTTGGAATTTCACAATGACTCGCTTGTCCCAACTTTGCTTCTCTTACTTCTTGTGGTATTTGCCTTCTCTTCTAAAAATAAGGAATGGTGGTAATACGCTACCATCAGTGAATAATTTTCTTTCGAATAGTGCTTAGTCTTGAAAATTAACTCGTTTGCGATCAATATTGAAGGTTTTTGCAGCCTTTCTAACAATTTTCATGATGCCATTGGATTACTTCTATCTTTTTTTCTTATGAATAACATTTTCTTGTAGGTGCCATTTTCGAATATTAAACTTTCCCCTTTGCGTTTATGAAGAATAAACGCACAGCTCAAAAACAAACAAAATACAGTTTAAATGAAACAATGTACCTTTTTTGAATCAAACCTTTCTAATGAATCGAAACGTCTATATTTTTTCTGGTAACATTCAATTTCTCTTGAAATGCAGCAGAAAAAAAGTAAACGAGATCGGCATTAAAATCTACAATCGCATCTTGCTGTGTTGCAAAACATAATTCGAGAATTAAGGGACATCATGTCTATGAATACAAGTATACGGTAAATGAAGAGTTAGCATGCATGATATAAAATAATAATAAGCATAGAAAAAATGCCATAAAGGTTTTGCTTCGCGGTAAAGAAGAAAGACAGGACAAGCAAATGAAAGGAATTGTAGGACATTTACCAGAACTCTTGGCTAAGATTCTATACCCAATGAATAAGAAATGGAAATTACTCTCAGCCATAATAACTGGAAAGAAGCGTCGAGTGCCAGAAAGCACTTGTGTTCATGATGGTAGCGTTGAAACACCCTGAATATACTATGTTTATGAAGCAAAAGTGCATAAAAAGAACATGCGAAAAATTATAGAAAACGAAAAAAAAAAAAAAAAATCAGCATTTAAAAAAATTTTATTTTACTTTTTCCTACTAAAAAAATCTATAAAATGGAGTGGACTTATACGCGGGTATAAAATTCCCGTTAAGAAAACCATGGGTTTATACATGGGTGGGTCTATACCCCGGTGGGATTATATGCGGAAGAAGACGGTATATTAGTAGGAGTGGTTTTTTTTTTGAAAGTCTATTTTTTATTACCTATTGTATCTGAAATATGTGACGAAATAAGATACGGAAAGTATTAAAGTGTCATGTTTTCTCCTTTATTGAAACCGTTACTTTTGCATAAATAACTAATGTTGAAAATGCATGTCAAAAAAATTTAAAATTTAATAAAAAGCAAACATCGGAAGATTTTTAGGATATAATTCTTTTGTAAAATAACATTATTATCGCAGTTTTAGTCCTTATTAGCTCTCTCTGATATTTAATAAAACTTAAATAAACCAAAAAAAATTTTTCCAAGACCTTTTCAGGTTACTAGGCACTCTGTCGTCTTTTGGTGTGTAATAACCTTTTTCAACATGTGTTTTTTTTTATATAAGTTTGTTTTTGCAAGACTACTATAACGTAGCAGAAAGCTAAAAAAAATTAGAACACGTCTTACACAAACTGAGAATAATATTGTTTGAAATTACACTTAAAGGATTGGAAATTGTGGGAAGAAACTTGATGAATTAAAGTTGTATTGAAATTTAAGAACCTGTACCGTTAAAGAATGCGTAGCAGATTAAAATCTTGTGGCCCTTAAGAAAGTTTTAAATGAAGGTGTGAATCCTTTCAAATATCAACATGAAAAGTGACCATGTAAATACTTATAAAAAAGTGACAATGAGCCTACATTTCTCCAATGGGAAAGTTATTGGAGATTGTTACCAAAATCAGGAACAACAGGGTTTAGCTTACTTTTCTGAATTCAATCAAGAATATGTAGCCTTAGAGATATAAAGTATACTACGGGTGGAAGAAAAGTCCCGCACCCAGAATAGAGATGGAACTTTCATCATAGCAGATTTTGCAATGGATTCAGCGTAAGAATATCCAAGAAAAGTCAATTGAGAACGTTAGGCCTAGCAATCGAATCTAAGTAAAAGCTACAGCGGTTTGTGGAAAGAAGCTTTGTTTTTAAAACATCGAACAAAAATTTTTCATTCAATACAACAACAGTGAGACAATCATTTTCCAAATCAGCTGTCATCTCAACCTTATCAAAAACATTGCTTGTCTTCCTTAAGGATGAGTAAAACTTTGTATCATCCGCATATACGGCAAGCTTACAAAGAATACAATCAGGAAAATCATTACTAGGATCAAATCGCTCTTCAGAGTTTAAAAAAACGGACTTCCAACAAGAGGGAAAACAGGATTCAGTGATAATCTTCTTAAAAAAACTGCAGAGAATCTGAGAGAGTACTGGAGAATACTTGCGTATCTAGGAATACGGACTACGAGAATTTCATCAAGGCCAGTAGCTTTAGAAGGATCAAAAGAACCGATAAATTTTTCATCCAATTTGGTTATTATGTTAAGATGAGCCAAGTAATTTTCAGTCCATTATTGAAAGTCAGGTATTATTTGTCCAGAATTAACTAGAGTGTAGATACTACTGATAGTGATAGTTGTTATATTCAACGCGGGGAACCAACAAATTTCCGAGACAATATTTCCAAATAGGCACACGTGGCAAGCCTTGGAATACTTAGAATGCTCATTTGCGCCAATGAAATTCGCTAAACCAAATAACACGACCATTTTGAGCTAGCGTGGCATTACGTAATTTTAATAAATACATTAAGTTTTACTCAGAAACTCAGAGATGACGTGGAAATAAATTTCCGCCAGAGGTGAGAGTCTAACTCGTAAACTTTCGCTCCATAGCCAAACGTCTTACCACTGTGACAACTCTGCTCAGCTGAGAAAAAATTATTTCTTGTAGAATTGACGACTTCAGGTTTATGTAAAAGTGGAAAGGTCAAAGACTTTCCTTTATTTGAAAAAGTCCTATAAATGAGCCAGGAGTCTTGAGATACGATGGATTGAGTAATTACACCGCAAATGATGGAGAAAACCATAGGTACGAATGTAGTTTCACTTTATACTTTTGAGAGGAGATATGGGCATCAATGCCAACATAAGTCCTCCATACCAATATTTAAAGTAACACATGTTAAAACTCAAATAGAATATCACGGAGTAGATCATGAGAAACCAGTCCCTGTTTCCATGGTGATAGAAAAACAATTTCCTATGAATAGGTGGTTCATGGGAAGAGGTGATGTTAAAGTTGATATAAACTAACCACTGCGTGGTTACAGTTTACTAAAAAACCAGAGACAGATATCTTAATGATTTCAGGATTCGATGAAAATAGAGTAGATAAGGTTCCTGATTGTCATGATAACAAAGAAAGTTGACTAGTTGAGTTAATGACTGAGATATGATGAAATTTTAGGTGTCGGAGCCAGAAAGGCTAGAAGTTCTAGAGAAATGTAGTCATTCAGTGTGGTGAACGTTGAAGTCACAAAAGACAAAGATATTAGAAGGTGGGTGAATTTATGCCTTGTCAATATTTTCAGAAATACAGTATATACTGCAAGAACTGTGTGGAAGGTGGACGGTATAAGAAGAAAAGATATATAACAAAAAGAAGCAAAGGAGTTTTGATTACTAATTTTTATGGGCTAATTTCAAATGCATAATTGAACATGCTTGATATCATTACATAGATAAGGGGGAATCAATATATTAGACAGTTTGAAAGCAATTTCACATGTAGAAACTTGTCTATGTATCGTACAAAACGTTTACAGAGAGTTTTACAGGACGTTGTCATCAAGAAAAATCAGCGACGTTATATAGATTGAAAAAAATTTTTTTCCAAATAATCTTTACATAATGAAAGTCCGCATTATTTTTATTCAATTGTCGTTTTAACTCTAATAATAAAAAACCAAAAGCAAAATAATATAATTCATACTAACTAATGATATTTGGCATAATTAATTATAAATAGTAAATTGAATAATTAAAGTAAATTGAATCTAAAAGTATGCTAATCTTTAATAATCATGATCAAGGTTGATTATCATTTGAGTATCATAGAACATCATGCAATGACAAAAAATATCGCTGATACTAAAGCGACATCTTAGAATAAATTAACTCTAAATGTTTTTCTTAACGAAAGCATAGCAAAAACTTTTTTGAGAAGTTGCATTATAGAATCAATTTAGAAATGGTGTTTTCACAGATATAACTTGCTTTTTCAGATTAAAATTTATCTATAAACTAATTTACACACAAATTCACATAAGTTAATTCAAAAAGTTCACGTATTGATGAACATTTGATATTGAATAAAAACCTGTGTATTGCAGCGAGATATTCGCCAATTGCACGAGATCATAATGCACTGTCGAAGCTGACTTACTAAATGATATTGACTTTTTTGTTTTTAATTATACATCCATAACAAATAAACTCGGTGAATCCTCTATTAGTATCAACACTTTTTTACTGCAACTTGTATATTGTTTCGCAAAAAAACAATTCCACCCGCAAAAAAAAATATACCAGCATTTTACTGACCATTTCTGATTTTCATTCGACTTTGGAAGTAATACAGAAAATACAGCTAAAATAAACTATGAAGAACAATCCAAAATTTTTACCACTCAGTGATGCATTAATTCTTTGCTTGTTATGCCTTTGAAATATCTTTACCCTAATTTTAGAAATTAATTCTTTGCTTGTTGTGCTTTTGAAATATCTTTACCCTAATTTTTTATTGGTAATATTCGTTTCCTTTCGTTGATAAAATGTTTTAACGTATCATTGTTTATCCCTTAATCCCTGCTGACCTTTACGTATAGTTGTTATAAGGCCTCTGGTGTGAA
>JAUZNK010003179.1:0-11053 GCA_035046665.1 Euphysa ruthae | reverse complement strand
AACCCAATAATCATAACATGAAAACTCATTATATTAAAGCAGTGAAATATTTTTAGTAGAATTTGTGAAAATTAAGGAAAGTATATGAAAAGAAAATGAAGTTTAAAAAAAAATACAGCACTAGGAGCCTCGTCAAGTCAGAAAAACAAATCTTTAAAGCACATACCACTGCTACTGGCATCTCTATTCCAACACTTGAAGTCATCAAAAAGAAAGAAATGAGTGCCATAATTGTCATGCTAAATAAAATATTGCAAGTGTTACACAACGATAAAAAATATTGATGTTTTTTTATTATAGTTTTGAATATTTAGCAAAGTCTTTTTAGCAAGGGTTAGCAATAAGAAGATAAATGAAAATTAAAAGAGATTATAACTTTTTACCAAGGCCAAGTTTTACCAAGTTCAAGTTAGCGGTTTTTTAAAATTAAAATTTAGAGAATATTTTAAAAACAGCAATACCTATGAACTTAAAATTTTTAACTATGAAAAATATCTTCTTCTCTACCTCTCCAGGAATTTTTATCTCAAATTATATTATTAGTAACATGTTTCTTGTGAGTTGCCCAATATTATGTATAAATAATTATATATTTATATCTATATTTTATATAAATATTATGTTTAAATAATTAAGTGAAAACAAGAAAATAGAAATAAAGAAATTTTGGCACATTTCACCTATCTAAAAAAAATCATGTTTGATATCACACCTCTATAATAAAAAAATAAACAAATAATATTTACTTACATTACAAATGGGCATCTTCTTCCGGTGTACGCAGAATAGATAATAATAAGAACCAGTAGTAAGTACCAACAATAAATACATAACGTTATCCACCACCTTAAATAAATAAGGACATTGCAGATGTGTAGGGACAAGCTAGGGAAATCTTAAACTGTATGATAAAATAAACAATATTCAAGCCATTTTAAGATTCATTTAAATTTTTAACCATGTGTGAAAATTTCGAATTTTAACTTTGATTTAGATCAAAGTCTTTTGACGAAATGTCAGAAAAGATTTTTTCCAAACAAAAAGGAGATATTCAAAACCTTACAAATATATTGTTTATCTTCTCAATATTTTGGCTGATTATTCTCCAATTTACTAAAAAAATTGTCAAATATAAATACGGCCATAACTATATATATACTGAGAACTTTACGCAATTCAATCATGATTCTCAATCATGTCAAAAAATCTGACTAAACGTCCCCTGAAACCTCATTAAAATTTAAAACAGCGTAATACTCGTGATTAAAATGATAAATAAAATAAGCTTTATAGCAAAACTTTGAAATTTCAAAAATTTAAAAAGGAAACGAAACTCCAGTGGAAGTGGGGAAAAATGTTAATAAATTTCAGGTAGATGAAGTAAAACTTAAAAGATTTTAATTTCCAGAAAAACATAATACCTTGAAAAAAAATTGTCAAAAAAGAGAGTAATCTTTGTTTTGATATAATCTCATCATCAAAATTTAAAACACTCCAAACTATCAACATCTTCATATCAATATATCAATATCATTTTTCAAACAAAGCGTTAATAAATTTGATAACTTTATATTCTTTAGCAATTTATTCCACAAAAATATTCTAAGCTGTTCTTTCATAAACATGTGCCAAAAAAATTAGAAGTCATTAAAAGTAGAAAGGAAATTTATCAAAATAATAAATAAATAATAATAATAATAAATTAAAAATACATAATAGACTGCATTATGTAGATCATATCTATGAAGTTAATTAGATGTTTTGTAAAAGATTAGCTGAAATAGTTAAAAGTGAGTAATAATAATACAACAAATATATTTTTATAAATATATAATAAATAATAATACAGATACACATTGCAATGATTTACACTGGTACCAAACATTTCAGGTGCTAAAAAATATTATTTAAAAAAAATAGACCTTTATTATGGTGTGAAACTTTACTTTTGTGATGTGTACATTTATACTGCCTCAAAAGCACTCACTCTAACTCTTCCAGTCAATTAATTTACATTCACAAATTTCCTAGTGAGGCCAGCAGCATATTCAGCCAACTAAAAGTTGCTCTATTGATCTAAAGGTCGATGCAATAGCTAGAATATGAAACTTTTTTCAAACTGGATGTACTCAGAATAGATTACAGCAATGACTTCTGAAAAAAAAAATCTATTTGAATACCTAAAAGTAACTTTGGACAAAAAAATTTGAAAAATTCCAACAATTGATCCAAAAAGCTAAAATACAAACACAAGTTAAGATTGACGGCAAAGTTGGTAAGGTAGTATCTAAGAAGTTATATCAATTAATAAAAACAGATTTCAATATAGAGTGGCTCTTGAACAAAATGAATAGAATGAAGTCACATACTTTATCCCATTATTATCAAAAAAAAATTACGCTTAGTAAGCACTAAATATAAAAATAAAAAGTTCGTAAACGGTGTTTTCAAAAGCACGAATAAAAAAAATTTGACGAAAATGGTTAGAACATCTATTGGGAGACAAGAAATTTAAAAAATTATGGGCCAGCCAAAGGATTACTAAAAGCTACCAAAGTAAAACTGGCCCCTTAAGTTTACAGAATTTGGGCAACATCGGTTCTCCTGGACCCGATGAATCATCCAAAACAATGACATATAAAAAACCAGGAACATTACTTTTTAGCGTTACAGAAAATTTTGGTGGAATCGAACAAAAATTTATCGAAGAAAATTGATAAATGTCATTTTGAACAAAATTGGACAAATTGGAAAATTTTTGGGTTCTGAGACAGAAGATAGCAAACATTGTCCAGCAATAGGCTATTTGGAAAAAAAATCGCATCACACTGTTTTCATGAAAACTTTTTTGAAAACGAAAGGACCGATTTTGAGAAAATTTTCTTCTTCAGACCTAGTATTAAAAAACAAACATTTTTCTAAAAATATGAACTTGTTGACTAAATGTATGAAACATGTAAAGATAAAAACATATAAAAAATAAAAACAAAAACAATGAACTATGAAATTCTGACTGAATCTTTCAAAAGAAATAGTCATGTAGATTTTTAAAAATTCCAAAAAAAATTTTGTATAAAACAATTTTTTATTTGAGGAATAAAGCAAAAATTGGATCACAAAACTTATGTAAGGAAACTTGGTAAATTTTCATGAAAGGTTTAAATAAAAACTGCAAATGAGGATGAAAAATACGAACCCTTGCTTATGAAGAAAATTCAGCACTCGCAATTCACCTCAGCAATCGGTAATTACTGATGTGATTGCTGAGATAGTTATTAATAGCGTCGGTAAAAAAATTGCGGAAGCAGTTTTCATACAAAATGAAATAAACATAATTTATGTTTTGACATTATTCTATTTATAAAAAACAAAACCGCTGACCGAAAATTCACAAAAATCACTTTTAAAAGATAAAAACAAAATAAATATTTAATAGTGACAATTTAAATAATTTTTTTCAAAGAAATAATACATAATTTTCTGTAAATATGAAAAAATACTTATTTTGCAAAAGAATGATACATAAATTTTTCTATCAAACCGTATCCTGGCCAGTAACAAATAATTCAGTGAAATTTAGATTTGTTTCTCAGATAACATTCATTTTAATATGACAGAATATTTGGCTCTCACCTGCAGTTCTTTTAAAAACCTTACCTTGAATATAATGAAAAAAAAAATTATGCAGTTGAGTATTGTAAACATGTATATAACTTATCGATTGATTAAAAATCAAACCAGCCTTTTTTCTTTTGTAAAAAATAAATAAATGTATTTATAATCCCTATATATGCCCCTCCCCTCTATTTATTGATATTTGCGTAATAACAGCATAACTTGTGGTAAAATATCAACACACATAAAAACTAGTTAAAATTGAAGGGGGTCTGAAGATCTGTAGATATTTTGTTATGAGTTTTAGTTAAAAAGATTGACATTCAAAGTATTTATGCATAATTTAACTCTACAAAGGCACTGATAAACTTAGAATAAAGTGTTTGGATATTACATTAAAAAACTGATAATGGGGTAATTTTAGCAGGAACAAAGAAAAAAAAAAATCTACAAAAACAAATTTTTTTGTTTGCTTATGATAAATTTTGTATATTGCGTTCTTTTAGGGGAATTCTTGTTAAGAATGAAGTAAAAACAGGTCTGTTATTAGGAAAAAGAAGAGTGTTAAAACTTATAAATCTAGGTTTTCCCGCCAATAAAAGTAAACATCTTTTGCACATAAGGCTGGCTGACATAAAATTTATCAATGCAAGTGCATTTCAATCAATAGTAGATAAAATGATCATCGAATGCTGACCCTACTTTAAAGAATCAAAGATATTTAGTGTATATAAATAAGTTTTATTTAGTACAATAAAGATGAAGCAAGGTGCTCGATATTTTGAGCTAATTCGAAGCTTTGAGTGTGTGAGGTGCGCGAGTGCAATAGAATGTCTCTCCCAGAGAGGAAATAAATACTTTGTAACAACAAGTACATAATTAAAAATGCACTGGTAGAATTTCGTTCAACATCAAAAATTTAGAACAGTTTGTTTCTTTGATAGAAACAAGCATAAGTGATTGGTATTTTTCTTTTTAATTTATTAAAAACAGATAAAACTTTAAATAAACATTTAAAGAGTAAGGAAAGTTAAAAATTGCCAACGTAAAAACTATTTTTGTCGAGATAATATGTATTTTTACCGAGGTACTTTTTCCATAATGGCGAGAGCTGAACTGGTCACACTGACCTTGTCAATAAAAATTCACACTAACCTTAATATTTCATAGCTTTTAAATTCAGTAGATAAACTCTTTAAATCAACATTAGCATCTTTTAACAAATTACTTGATTCTTTTATATTTCCATTCATTAAACCTACAACTGTTATTAAATTGCTGAGAGGTGTTGAAAAATTATGGAACTTGGTTGAGATATCTCTCTGAAGATCTTGAGCTACTTTTACCACACCTGTTTCAATGTACTGTTCAATTACAACATTCTAAAACAATTAGAATATTTTTACAAAAACAGCACCTGTACCTAAGATAATTTGTTATAACACCTTAGATTAGCATTCTCAAAAATAAATGGTCTAAAAATACACAAAAAACCATTTTAATTTTCCTGTGCTTGTCATTATCCTAGATATTATAATAAGACTTATAATAATAATAATAATAATTATAATAATTAATAATAATAATAATTATAATAAGACCTTGAAAATTCCTCTGTAGCGAAAACTTAGTAAAAATGGTTGGAACATTCTTCAGGATTTTTATTAAAATCAAGTTTTAACATGTTTCTTACGATTGAATTAGTGTTTTAGCAGTGTTTTAGTCCAGAAAAATATTAACAGTTGTTTGGGCTTTACGTAAACTTTTTAAGGGTAGCCCCTAACTAAAGCTTTTCTCATAGATATAGATCAATTTGAAGCTTTATAGAATGGATAAATGAGCCAAGATCTTTTTTATAGAATTGGTAAATGAGACATCTTTATTAATTTCTTAGCAAGCATTAAGGAACAAGCAATTGTGACAGGTGAGCATACTCCATAAATAGTAATCCTCAAAAGAATAAATTCTCTGGGTGCTTAAATCTCAAAAGAAGTTCAAGAATTGGTCTATTTCAAAAAAAGCTGAAATGAAAGTAGAAATCACTCCAGAGTGAAACTTACGCAGCAGTAGCGACTTATGAAATCTGGAATAAGCCCCGCTCAACTTTTTTGATATCATTGGCATATAAAAATAGATATAATTGAGTGGGACATTTTAAACGACAGAAAATTTTGGTATTGGCAAACATTAAAGGGTTTCGGGCTCATTCAAGAGTGCATCTTATTTAAGAGTGATGGCTTTTTAAAAGAGGATTTATTTGAGAGTAGGTAATAATTTAGAGTGGAAAAACTTATTCAACATTAGCACATTCATTTGAGAGGAAAAAGTAATTCAAGACCATGAGCTTTTTAAGAGTACAGTTCATTTAGGATTGGGACTTATTCAAAAATGGATTTAAATTAAGAACATGACTAATTCTTTAAAGGCGCTTATTCCTAAATACAGCGTTTAATCAATAGAGCTTTTTCATGAAAGAAAATACTTCAAAAGTTTTATAAAATGGTCACATACATTGTTAGGTAAGACTTATTCATTCAATAAAAAAACCTTAGCAGATAGTACTGAAAAAACTGACCTTGAATCTTCACATGAAAATTAATGCTCAAAATATAAATAGCACCGGAATAATTTTTTTTTTTCTTTTCTTAATTGAAAAATACAATTTGAGTGTAAAATTCCAAACTTAAAAATGTGAATTCAGATTTATACATCAATTTGCATAAAAAATATCTAGGATTGCGATGATTACATTTCATGATTTGATAAACTCAAATATTAAATTGTGACGCCAAAGGTGCCTTTCAGATTAAAAAATAAATATACTTTTTTAATAAAATCTAGAATTGGTAAATAAAGTCAAAAGTAATATTTTAGAGTTGGCTTTTAATTATACTATAGTGTTGAATGAAATGTTAAAAGGTATCAGTAATAACCTTCTCTAACGCTTCAGCATAACCTGACGTAACCTAAGCTTAATTTCTAGAGAAAAATTGAAATGAATAATTTTCGGGAATGTAATCTACTAATTTTTCAGAGTGAGCCAAGGAAACAATAAATTCTTCAAAAAGCAAAAATTATAACAAAATTTCTCTATCATCATAAACAAACACAGAAGAATTACTAAAGAAAGTGTTGAAGATAGATATAAAAGCAAATTCATCAAACTATTTATCAAGAGTACGTAACCAGGCCAGGAGTTTAATCAAAAAAAAATTTCTGCAGTCCTTTTGTCAAAAACTTTTAGGACCTTGTGCCAAAAAATGAGAAATGTCTAGTAGTAGTCATACAAATACAACAGGTGTAAAAACAATTTAATTATCTTCTAACATAATATTAATAATAATAATAATAATAATAACTTTTAAAAGCATGCAATAATATTTTTTCGATGACTTTAAAGTTTAAAAGCGATTAGAAATAAAAATAACACAGTTCCTTTTTTCGAGCAGACACTGGTATCAATTTTAATCTACCGTATTATATAAACCTAAAACATTTTAATAGACATACAAACCTTGAACTTGTAGAGGTCAAACTTTTCATAAATATTTAATGCTGATTTTCCAAACATGTTCACACCCTCCTTTGTTTTATCATTAGCAAAGAAACCAATTCCAAGTGCTCCACTGTCAAAAGAACACAGAAATTAGAATAATTTCAAAGAAACAACTCTGAAAATATACAAAAATAAAATAATCAGCAGCCCCCTGCACTTAAAAATTAAAAAACCTGCTCCTTCTATGGCACTAATCTGTTCAATATTTACAATTTATCAGATTAATCCATACCCATTGATGGACTACAGCATTTTGATAGCGCAAGATTGAATTAATTCAGCAAATAATTGCTAACTTTGATTGGAACAAAGCTTATAATAGCCTTCAACACAAAAAAGAAATTTAATTAACAAAATCTTGTTAACTATTTTTAGGAACTTCACTCCAAAAAAAAATATATATATAAATAAATATATAATAATATATATACTAAATATATCCAAAAGATCTTAGATTCATAATTTCATAAATTCTGCACTCAGGCGTAAAAATCGTATTTACAAAAATTAATCTCCCGTGGTCATGAGAAGGGTGGAATCCTCTTTCATGAAATAACGTAAACAGTTTCTTATTCAATACCTTCATCAATACAATACAATCTTTCAGAAACGGGTAATAAAACCAACAAGTTCTAAAAGATATTTGAAGTTTTGAACTTTTGTCCAAAAAAAGTTATTTTTCTAAGCAATAAATGAAAATGAAAAAAGAATGTGATCTTCCAACTCTTGAACTTGGAATTAAATGTCACAAATCTGTAATTTCTTAAACAGATTCTAATTTATCTATAATCATCATAAATTTGATCCCAAAAAAATAACTTGACAATACGCACAACCAAATTATGTGGAGACTTTCTAACCTCACCATTAATGCTAGTATTTAATTCTTTGATTAGTACTGAGTAACTTCCTAATTGTTAACAAAAAATAATAAAATCTTGTTATATTATATATTAAAAAATAATAATATTATATTATATATTAAAAAATATCAATATCATATTAAAACACTTTTCAAAAAGGTTATTTTTAATAATTGCTCAATTATCTGCAATTTAACCAGAATGTTTCAAAAGGTAAATCTAAACTCAAAAAAAGTAAATCTTTATAATGATTTCAAAAACACTGACTGGAACAATACCGTGAGCGATAAAAACGACATCACTAATGACAGTTTCAATTATAATTTCTAAAAGTCACTAAACTTGTAGATAAGCATATTCAGTTAAAAAAAATTAAGTTCCAAAGGTTTTAAGCACAGGTTTCAACCTTGGATTACAAACAGTATCTTCAAATCCTTGAAATAACGTAGTGATCTGTGAAAAGTTTCATCAAAACTGAAAGAGAGATTCAAATCATTCTTCAAATGGCTCTACACCTAATTGTATTCTCAATAAAAGAACTTCTGTGACTTACCCAGATTGCAAATACGTTTAATTCTTTCTTCTCGACTATCCGGTAAACTTTACAATCCAAAATACAATCTTCTTAATATTGATTTTTTGCAATAATTAAAAAATCAAAATATTCAGAATTTCTTTATTTCTCCCACAAATGATACTGAATAATCCATACTTATTTCAAAATTTAAAAGAGGGAAAGCTTCTGGCCCTAAAAGTATACCAACCTATATTCTTAAGGATATTAACGGCAAAGTCTCAATTTTAGCAAAACTTTTAATTTATCTTTTTCAGATGGTGTATTCCCAGCTACATTAAACCTCCTCTGTTCTGCCTTCGTTTAAAAAGGATTCTAAATTGAGCTGTGACAGTTGACCTATATCTTTACTTTCAAATATTAGCTAGATTCTTAAGAAACTCATGTATAAAAGATTATAGTTTCTTGAATATATATATATATCTCTTTGAGTTTTAAAAAATTCCTCTGTTCACCAATCTTGTACACGTTTCAAATATATTGCTAGTGTTTGATTCTTTATCACTTTGTCTATTAAATTAAAAACTTCTTCTCTCATAGCAAAGATACCCACAGCTAATCATAGTAGTAAAGCCAATAAACTAGTTGTGCCAAAAGTATGAGATATGGTAAAAATGCAATAAAATATCGGCGGGTCACTAAATGGAATAAAATGAAATGAAATAAAATAAAATAAAATGAAATGAAATCACTGAAACAAATAGTATTTTTTTAGCTAAAACTAATGGTTCTTTTTTTGGTTTTTAGTCCTTTTTAATGCTTGTTTATACTACTAACATCTGGAGTCACTCCTTTTTGCTCAGCTCTTGCTATATGAGTAACCCCTCCAAATTAACCTAATGTTGAGCTAAATAACTACCCTAATTTTTTATAATTTATTCAAAACCATGATAAACTTATCTTTATCTTTCTAGAAGTAACAGTTACTCATTCTTGGTATAAATCTTGATAAACACCTAACACCTCAGTCTCCTACAGAGATTATATCACTATCTGTCACGTAAGTCACTACTTATTATTTATGCGTCATTCACTAAGTATTGCATAGGTATTGAATCAACTCAGAATCAAGTAGTCTTAAAGACTATTAGCAACAAGTGGGGACAAGGGTTATTGATTTATTTTTTTAATACTGCCCTGAATACCTTGAGTTATTAACACCCCTAAAAAGGTCTCTTCCAGTCAACCTAGCTTGTTTTGTGAATTTAACAGCAACTATACTTTTCCTAATCAATCTCTACTTTTCCGTTTTAAAACACGAGATTAATTACATTTCAGTATCTGAATTTGAAAATTTATTAATAGATTTTTACTGCGTGTATTAAAGTTTTCAACATTCGCAAAAAAGATTTTGAGTTTCATCGGTACAGTTTTGATTTAGTCACTTAAGGGACCATAAAAGTAGATATAGCTTTCTTGACACTATAAATCCTTTTTGACAATTGTTACATAACAGCAAAAAAAAATGAAAACACTTCTCAAATTTTACTTTACAGTAAAGTCTATACAAACATTTGCAGAACTACAATTCTTTAAGGTTTGGTTCACCTTAAACATATAATGAATAAAAGCATAAAAGATTTGACATCCCCTCTTATGAGTTATATACAACTTTATCACAATTTTTTTTATTTTTATAATTTTGTTTTTGACAACAATTTTTTAAAAACAACAAAATATTTATGTGGTAACTAAAACTTAATGGCTTGAATGAATAACCAAAATATATCTAAAAATAATTTCACTCTAACAATAGTCCTGACCAAACTCTCAAAAAAAAATAAGAGAACGTTTAAACATGCTGTCAAAACAGCTCTTGGAAATGGTGGCCAGCAGAAAAATTTACCTGTCAAAACTTATATAGAAACTTATATATATATTGTAACAAACCCTTCTTAATTTCACTCACACTTTGTTGATCACAAATTTTTCTACATAATAATAATTTTATTTAATACAAATAAAAACTCAGAAAACAGAATCCTCTAAAGCTGAAAATAGTTCGCATTTAATATTTCAAGCAAAACCACAAGTTAGCCATTTTTTACCGAATTCTGAGCTGAATATAAATATATAATAAATATTTGAGTATATATATATATATATATATAAACAGTAATTTAAACAAAACATACCATGAAGAAAAAGCAAGTAAACCTATAAATAAGCGTAACAAACGACTTCTTGAAGGACGTGGTTTCAGCGCATTGTCAGGGCGGCATTTTGCACAGAAGTAACAGGAACACACAAGAAAATAGATAATAAATAGAGATGAAAAGATCACTGCTGCAAACAATAGATACACACCATTGAAGAGCAATGCCTAGAAGTGAATAAAAAGTTATCAAAACTGAATGAACAAGACTTAGGACTTAGGTCAAGTTGGTTCGCCTTAAGTCAAGCTTGGTCAGTTTAGATTTAATATATATATATATAGTGATATAT
>JAUZNK010003178.1:0-11054 GCA_035046665.1 Euphysa ruthae | reverse complement strand
ATTTTAATAATTATATTTATAATTTTCATAAATTTAAACAGTTAAAATATAAAATTGCAGTGCAATGGGATCTTAAATGTAACGCCAGAAGGGTGGTATTTAGGGTGATGAAGGTGGGTAATCTATTGAGTTGAATCAGATTAGTTGGTATTTCGTTTGGTGTCTACATTTAAAAACAATTTCATTTCGTTTGTTGAGAAGATTGTTGCTCGAATATGTGATTTGAAACCAAAAATGATTATCTCGCCAATAAAAATTTCAAAACCAAGAAGAAATGCTTAAGTGAAGATTTTGTTTATCAGACTTTCAAATTAATTTTTATTCATTTTAATAATCTATTCTTAGTCCGCATTCAGATGCATACAGAGACCAATGGAAGTCTTTAGCTGGTTGGTTTCTTGGCCCTCGATCTGAGAATCGTGAAGTGTTTAACAATTTGGTTTTGAAAACTTTAAACTTTTATGAAGACTGTAGAGAAAGTTATTATGCTGGTGATCCAAGTTACATAACTGACGAGATTAAATCTTCCCCTGCATACAGAGGTGAAATCACAGACTTGACTCAGCAGTTGGAAAAATTAAATATAGAGTTAACTGATTCAATTCCATTCTTTAGTACTCGCTATCAGGTAAATATTAGTTGGTTTGATTTTATATCAATTTTTTTTTTTCTTCCCTCAATTTGAAAAAGTAAGATGTAATTCTAAATTATTTTTTTAGAAACTGTGTTACTCAAGTAATCACTTTTTTTTTTGAAAATCTACCTAATCTAGAGCAGGTTATGCACTGATTATATCTTTTTGATTCCCATCTATCCCAACTTTGAGGGTTTTTTTCTCAAAATTTTGCTTTTAAAATCAGAATCTTGACATCAAAATTTATCTAAAAATTATATTTGGACTATGAAAAAAACAATAAATGTTGATTAAATTTGAAAAAGTTAGGTTTGGCCAATTAGATAATTTTTCAAATGTTTTAGATTCTTTAGATTCAAATCATATCTTTAGAATTTTTGGTGTGATTTTTTATGGGAAATTTAATTGATATGCAGCGACATTAAGTGTGATTTAAGTAACCTCAAGTATAGTGACCTTGCCTTGTTAGTTTAAATGACTTAGCTCATAGCTTTTCCTTTCTACCTAGTGTGAGATTTCCATTCTGGAAATAAGACCTTTTTGTAGGGCGAATTTACCTAAACTGCCTAATCACAAATTTAAGCTGAATTAAAAAGGTCTCACAGCAGTTAGTTCCAACCAAGCATTCCATCGTACCAAAATGTTTTAGTAAATGTGTAGCAAGGTCCAGGGCTTAACTCAATGGTGCCATATCTAATAGTAGGTCACATTATCATTATTATTATCTAATAGTATTATTTTCATTATTATTATTATTATTGCTGTTGTTATTGTTGTTGTTGTTATTATTGATATTACTGCAATCGTTATTATTAATGTTATTACTATTTTTCCTATATTTTTTTATTGTTATTGTTATATATTCTATTATCATTGTTATTATAAAATTATAACCTGTTACAAATTTTTAAGCCTATTTGCCAGTATTTACCTCAAAAATGTGGGATTCTACACATATATTTTGGGTTAAATTTTAAGAAAAATGACCCAATATTGAAAACTACAACATGTTAATAATGATCAGGAATATTAAAACACAGACACCAGACATCAGTAGCAGCGTAAATACTATGAATATTCATCAAATAAAGTTGTTTCTCTTGAAATTCTTAACAATACTGAAATGTTCAACAAAATTGTTATATTTGTTAACATCAAATTTGCTTCCTTTTAATGGAACCAAATTTAAACCACCATAAATGCTATCATACAACTGAAAATATGATACATCGGGACAATGAACAGGGGTGTCTTCTAAGATTTTGCCACGTCCCACTTTCATGCAGCAAACTTCCAGAAAATCGCTTTGCTTTCTCATCATATAAACAGCATAGAAGGATTTTTCTGACAAACAACATGCTAGGTGCTTTGTGTCGCAAATGACACCATACCATTTTTCCAAAAAGCCATTTTTTTCATTGGGAGGACTTAGTGATTTCCAAGTTTCTTTTAGCTTCTATTTAGATCCCAAGACTTTATCTCTCATGGCAGTGGCATCAACATCATCTTATATATGTAAAATTTCTGCATTACTGTCAAGAATGTTTTGTGAGTTGCCATGCCGCTCTGTGCAGAAATCAGTAGATTAATAATCTTTTCTGACGCTTTTTTTGGCACCATTGCACTTTTGATTATAATGATTTTTAAAATGACTTGAAACATGGATACCTCACCTTTAAAAGAATTAAAAAGTTTTGCTCTTTACTGCCATAGGTTTAAGACTGTCATCCTGTAACAGTACACTTGAGATCAGAAGGGATGCTGGTGGCATGGGTGTTTATTGAATTAATACTAAATTATGTGGAAAGTCTGTTGTGTTTAAAAAATTTTAGGTTGCCACAATTAAACAAACACAAATATTCCTTCCATTCTCATATTCGGTGACAAGAATAAATGACTTCTGTTCAATGTAAAAGGCCAATGTAAAGAAGTACTAGTGATTCTCTAGAGATATTTTAATGAATTGCTAATATCTTTGAAAAAGACTTTAGTTATATCTAAGAAGTTTTAAATATCTTTTCAAGAAATTAAAATATGCATTGGTACGCATTCACAATTTTCCAGATATATATTTTGGCAGGAATCTCCTTTTCCTTCATAGGCTATCCCAGTGCATGTCACAGACCGGTGAATGTACTGGCGGATGCCTTCATCTACTGGCTCTTCATCTTTTATAATACGAGTATCAAGAATGCCTAGGCATCAAAAGTATTAAGTACCTTACAACTTACCAAAATTATATTTATACTGTAGACAATATTAAAAGCATATCCAAAAATCAAACACAATTGAAAAGTATTTTTTAAAGTTCATAAAAGTCTGGTCAATAAAGACACTTCAGTTTTCTTGATAAACAGCTTATTTCTTAATAAAAAGTACTTTAGGTTTACATAAATGCTCACATGCTATTTTGCATGTAAAATTAATTTAGAGCATGGTTCATTGAAACTTTACTTCGCCTCTTACTTGGTAAGCTGTTGTGTTTAGCATTGAATCGTAACCAGAACAAGCAGCAACTTTAATAAAAAAATATTGCACAGTATGAAGAATTTTACAATGTAAGGCTCAATTTAAACTGTGGCAAAGTTTCACAAAATGTTGTTTCAAAATGGAAGGGACATAAAAAAATCATTAGCATACTGAACATACGGCAATTGTGTTATTACAGTATTTTGGTTGTATCAGAAAAAGTCACAGTCAGATGAAACAAGAACCTAGTGATAGGGATAGTGAATGTTGCAAAATTTGAGCTAACGAGCATTGACTGTACTTGCTAAAACAAGATTTTTACCCACAAAACAGGTATTTATTTTCATTTTTCCAATGCAGATCAGGCATTGTTTTCTAACTTTAATTTTTGTCCCCAATATCCATCGTCTTTTTCATTAACCGATTCATACTTCTATTTTTGATCTTCAAAATTATATCCATACACTCCTCTTCATTATGGATCAATTTTATGGGTATGTGACGGAAAAAGTTATTGACTTCAACGTGCCAGCAAATGAACACATGCTGGATTTAAGAAACCATACCTTCCAGGAGCTAGCTCGTTTTGGTTTATCTTTTATAACCAAGAAAAATAAAATGATCATCTGTCCCTGCAAATAATTCTAAGCTTCCTACTTTTGCAGAGTTTTTGAGGTACAACAAACTGTATAAATATTTTAAGTAAATACATTTATCGTCTTTATATTTATATAATGAATGTAACTATTATTCTTATATTGATAATATCTATTATTTAAAAATTCTTTGATAAATGTATTTATCATCTATAGATTTTTTGGATTTATTATACCTATCGTCTAATTATATAAATAAACAAAGTTTGAAAAATTGTGTTGTGTATGTATTTTTTATGTTTGATGTGGGAGGCAGCCAGTAGCATGAGATGTAATTCCAAATGGGCACTTGGAATTGGCCTGATGTATCTCTGAAACCATTGTTTTAACAGCCAAGTCTGAAAACCCAGACAGATGATTATTGGCACTTTGATAGTTAAAAGGGCAGTTAATGAAATATTTTGAAATATGTTATTAAGTTATAGTTCTAAGACTTAAAAAAAAAAGAGTATGGGTCAACTCAAATGCTAATTAAAGGACTTCGTACGCTTAAATTTTTAGAAATTTAGATAAAACTGATTTAAAAATAATAATAAAAAACAATTGTAATTTACAGGGCCACATGGTATGGGAAACTACCCTTCCAGCCACACTCGGTTATTTATCTGGTATGTTATGGAACCAAAATAATGTCGATTCATCTGCGTCGCCTGTAACAACAGAAATGGAGATAAAAGTCGGACAACACCTTTGTGAACTTATGCAATTTCCAGACAATGCTAATGTCCAACCATGGGCTCACCTCACAGGTTGTGGGTCTGTGTCAAACATTGAAGCATTATGGGCTGCGAGAAATCTCAAGTTTCATTCCATAGCAATGAAATGTTGTGTTTTAGATCAGGAGGCTTGTCCGCGTCTTAAAAGTATGCATTGTTTAATTAATTTCTTGCAAAAAATTTCTTAAGGAGCTTTCAAAACTTTTAAAAATTTAAAGGTAAACAATTAACAAAAAAGTAATGAAGAATAGTCACAAATATTTAAACAATTAGTTTTGAGTATTTCAAGAATAATATAAATACTCCCAACATTGTCCTTTTCATTTTAAAAAGAAAAGTTATTTGGACCAAATCCAACAGGTCATTGAGCATATTTCTTTAAAAAAATAGCCAATTGTGAGGGCAGTGGTCAGAGCAAAAATTTTGTGGTGCTGATATATATGTTGAAGACCTTTGGCCTTAAATAGCCCTAAAAGCTCTTAGTTCACTGTAAATGGAGCATCGATATGCGTACCTCTCGCATGCTAAGTCAGTGCTCTAAATGTAAGGCAATATTATTAAAGAGATAGCTAGATTTATTAATATCTATTAATTATATATTAATTGGAGCTCTAAGTACACCAGAACCAAACTGGTGGGCTTTTCTATAAAAATTAGTTTGAAGCAATTTGTTGGCCTCACATTAAAAATACAAATTGGGATACCTTAACTAATTAACTGTTACGGTAAAATTTGATTTTTTTTTTTAAATAATGTGTCATGTTGAAATATATATTTAAATCTAAATGTGTAAAATATGAAACTGAATCACATATAAGTTTGGCAATCTCAGTTAAGAGATTGGACGCACTCTGCTGAGTAGAGATTTGATTTCAAGCATCAAACTACGTCATTTAAAATGTTATGTGCTTCAAGTTTTCATCTTTATACATTTATACATTAATTTTTTTTCCTTATTTTTCTCAGCATCTGAATGCTAACAGATTCAGAAAGGGTATTTTCCCATTCTGTATCATCACGTGATTTATAGCACATATGTCACGGAAAGTGTCAAAAGCAGTGTGTAAGTCTTCCATAAATAGAATATAATTCACCTTGAGCAGGACTGACTGAAAACATTCGGGCGATTATTTTATCACCCCGTATTTTTCTGGCATTCAATTTATAGTTTTTAAAAATTAAATGTGTGCGAATTTCTAAATACTTATACTGACATCCATATTTATATTTTATGCCATAAATTTGTCAGTTTGTGATCTGTACGATTCAACGCTTGAAACTCTTCTCCCTCTCTAAAATAAATACGGTGTACATTTGGAAGATGGTAATTTAGGTGATAAACAGAATGTAAATATTTGTTCATACCAAATTCATATAAATGCCATATTCATTCTATATATCTAAACATTTAATAAGTGCTGGAATACAACTATCATTACCTGGGTGATGTTGCATTTTAAAATTTAGAGCTGCATCAGCATCATAAATATATAATTTACCATAAACTGGTGTTGTGTTATTACCAACACAATGAAAAATTTTGCCACAGACCCTAATACAATATGGACCATAATTTGGTGGCGGTGACAATGTTGGCCAGGCCCTATAAAAAAGCAAATGACAATGAAGCGTTGTAGTTACGAATGAATTTTTGAAAATTTTCATTCACAGCTCTATTATCGTTATTATCTGTAATTAAATCATGCAACTCTGGAGGAAATGGTGCCAGTGGTTCTAAAATTACTTTACCCTTATGGCAGCATTGAAAATGAGTTTCAGCACTAATGTTAATGGCATTGCAAAAGTTACATTCCTGGTTCATTGCTCCTAGATCAATAAAGTCAAGAAGAATGTATTTCGCACCATTGTTGTGGGATTTAATTGCTGCAAAGCCTTTTTACTGCAAAACATACTACACAAGGTTTATGTTATGTAAAAGTATGGAAACCACTCTGCTTAGGAAGGATGAAGGAAGCCCCACACATGAAAATAAGCAAATGCATTTTGATATATGTGTGGTTGGTTAGATAATGAAGTGTTTTTTTTTTTCTGTTAGCATCATAGCATTCACTATGTTTAGCATAATACTTTCAAGGCTCTCCTATAAATATAAGATAAACAGTACGTTGTACTTAATTCAGACTTGTTTTACTTAACATTTTATGTTGCCACTCCATCAACCCTTTACCCTTCTAGCTAATAAAATTCTAATATTTCTATTTAAACCACTCTATCAAAAGTTTATAAGAGTATAAATTTAATTTGCACTACTTCTAAAACTTATGTTCAAAAGAGTTAAAATGGGACATAATGGTACACAGCTTCTGAGTTTTTTTCCAAGTGAATTTTTGCAGTTACTTAAGGTTTTTATTTTTTAGAGGGTGCAAAGATGCCGGTGTTCGTACCTGAACTGGATTGCGAAATACCTCTGGAAGAATGCAGCAATTGGCAGCTTATGAATCTTAATGTTGACACCGTATGTTTTATGACTTCCCAACTTCAGCATTTCTGCAAGTTAGATGACACAAAGTTAATCGATGAAATGTTGAAGGTATTTGCACTTTTAAATTTGAAATATTGACCAAATTTAGTATTTAATATGTTTTGGTATTTGTAAAATGTTTGTATTTAAAAACCGTTGATATTGATTTAGCACCTTGTGTCAAAAAAATCCTCTGGAAAGATTTTGTCTTGAACTATAGGGTGCGCTTTTCTTTTATCTTCTTCCTTCTTCTGACTATGTATACTCTGTATATAAACCCTGGTTAGAAATGCACATCTGAGAAAGGATTATCTTTTTGTTTGCATTTAACGCATGTTACGTGACAATAACCAATCGCAAAATAAAAACAATAAATTGAAAAAACCCGGAAGTAAAAACTTTAATTATGCTTTAAAATGCCTTTTGAAAATTGTGCTATAATGGGTTGTGGAAATTCTAGACGTTTAAAAAGATTAGCTATTTTTAAAATTCCGTCAAAAAATTTCGAACAGCACAAGCTGTGGTATGAAAAATGGCTGCATATAATGGACCGAAATTAAGAAAAAAAAGAAATTGAAGCAGACAAGGTATTTACTTGTGTAAAACACTTTTCCCCGTATGATATAAACACATGCAAGTACATTGAAGTACTTTTTTTTTTTTTTTCGTGATTAAAGATTAAAGAAATATATAATAATTTCATTTCATGTTTACATCTATAGTTTTATCGTTTACATTATTTCAATTTTTTTTATTTTTCAACAAAATTTTTGTTATAGTCCGTTCAGTGAAAATTAAAAAAGTAAATTCGTAAGGAGTCTTTCCAACCTTGAATTTACCCCTAAGTAATTCCACGAACCAGCCGTCAAAGTTCTAAGAGCAACGAGATGTGTTAATGTGGAACAAGACTCAATTGTCTGATCAACACCCCAAACATTTTATTCATCATTTATGGATCATTGTATCAGGGATAAAAAGTTGTTGAGTAATAATTGGACGATAGAAATTCCATTGTTGATAAAAAGGAAGACCCTCTAATTATAAATAGTTATAAATCGATGATAAATTCGATATATCACCATTACCAGTCTTATTGGTCTCTTTGGCATATTGACACGTGAAGTAGTGAGTCAAAATGGTCAATGTACTGCTTGTTCAGAGTTAATAAAAAAGGTTAATAAAGAAAAGGTTATAGAATCTAAACGACTTTATCTTCCTATAGAATCTAAAGCAACGTTCTAGCAACAACAGCTCTTCAGCAACTGAAACTGACGCTCCAAAAAAAAAAGAAATCAAGAAAGTCAATCAAGAGCTATGAAAGTTTGATACACAAATTCATAAATAACAACGATTTACTCCAAATTTTTAGTAATAGTGACGCGAAAGAAATAAGCTTGTTTTATGAATATGTTTTGGCATCAACATAAAAAATTATTCACAGAAGTTCCTAAATGTTCAATCCATTGATGATACATTTTTTTGAAAATTGGAAAAATAGTATTGAGTTAAGATTTTACGAAAAGATTATTGGTATGTTTTCTTTGAATTATGTCAAGGTTAGCGTCAAGCCTCTAGCAATATTTTTTTTTTAAATGGCCTTGATATATTTAGTCATAATTTTAACTTGAACAAAATTTGATGAATAGAAGATTCCAAGAAGAAGTTATAGATAAAATGCTTTCATGCTTAAACTCACCAAAAAGTGAAAGCAAAACCACAGACCATATAAATTTCGTTCACACCTACAACACATAGACAAACAATAACAAACTTATTAAAATATTTTTCAGATCAAGAACATATTAACAGCTTTTGTCAAGTTTGAGCTGTGTCTCATTATTTCTCAAAAAATACTTCATTCGGGATTGTTTGCGTGTAACAATAGATGTTTACTTAATAAAAAAATCTATGTTATCAAATGTACAGAATTTAGCTTCAAATCATGAAACAAACCAACCGAATTGATATGTGCGCCAATTTTATTGCAACAGTCTAAACTTAATTAACTCATTTGTCAAGTATAACAGATGCAAAAAGACTGGCATAAGAGAAACTATTAAGTTTAGAAAATTTTGTAGCAATGCCACAAACATTCCCATATGTCGCTCAGATAAGCAAATGCACTAATGTAGTTGAACTTTATTAAAACTATACCCTTTAGTGTATAAAAACAACACAATATAAAATGATCTCTAAGAAGAAATTTTGAAAATAATGTGTGATTAATGAGTAACAAATACTTTGATTCTGTCTTTAACGATCTGTTACATGCAGCTAGTGTTAATGAAACATTTTCTGTTATTATTTTTTGTAAAAGTTATGAAAAATTGTCAAAATCAATAGAAATTCTTTCTTTTTTTCTTTTTTTCCTATTAAAACTTGTATTTTGATTTTTACTTACATGTATATGTAGATGTAATTTGTAAGACAAACTAGACAAATATAGCGAGCTTGCATTTTTTTAACAGAAACCAAATTGCTAGCCTGGAAAAATAACATTGTTTAACATCAGCTTCATGATTGCTAATCCTGAAAGATTTCAGTATTTGATCCTTGGTGAGTATTTGATGACAGGGGTGAATCAGTTAATCTTATATCAGCTAATTGATGATTGGTCATGTTATCTTCTTGGTATTGTTACTAACAGCTTCATTAATTTTCTTCCTCAATGTGAAGCAATGTGCAAAATTGTAAACCAGCGTTGTAGAGCTCTTATTCATATGCTTAACAGACTAAATCAAGAAAAAGAAATTTTGTTTTATCTATTTTTAACTATTGCCCCCTAATTTGGATGTTCTGTAGTAAGTCTGCAAACAAACTTATAAATTTAACACATAAACGTACCTTTGACAACGCTTTAAATGTTCTAAAAATTTCTCTTTATTGAAGTTTTCAAATTTTAAATTATTTTAATCCTACTTTTATGCAAGGTATATTTGTAATAAAAAAACTTCCTCATATAGCTTCACAAAAGGCTGCATTCTTAAATCTCCTGAAATCCTACTTAATACCATAAATTTTAAAAATATAACCCTCACTTGAAATATGGGTAACTCCAGCTTGGAACAAACTCAATAAAGAAATCAAAACTTGTAAAAACGCTTTCAAAATTTCAAAATTTGAAAACAGTAAGTATCAATTATTTATATATTTTCATTAGTATTATTTTTTTGTAATTGTCAATTATTTTTTAATTACCTTTTTAATTGTTATAATTAAATTAAATTACTTTTTATTTTTGGAAACTAGGTTTGTAAATTGTTACAATTTCTAATAAAGAATATTTACTAAGATAGCACTATACCAAACTTAGCTGTTGAACATGTCATCAGTGTCACTTCTATAATCTCTTAGGTACAGCTTACCAGTATAACAGGTAAATTTACAAAGAAAAGCTAGATTCATTGTCATTAATAAATGAAGTACTGGAATTTTTAGAATCTTGTGAAGTTTTGGTAATATGGATCCAGTGTTCAAACTATGTAAAGATATAGGCTTGCATTATACTAACTAACACCAAGTTGGAATTATTTAGTGCTTTACCAAACCCGACGGTGAAACTCCAAAATATATAAATTTATAAACACGTATTTTGCTGTTGAGCAGTTCTAAAATGAAGCTTAGACAAGCTGTTATAGTCACTTTTTTTTATAAACCAGGCAGTTTTGTGAAAGCAAATAAGGAATGCTAGTTTAAGTTATGTCTTTCTTAAAAATAAATTATTTAGGAATTTTGTGAAAAAATTATGTATTTCCATCCAATATTTGTACTTCATTTTTTTGCTTTTTAGAAACATTCTGTGGTTTCGATTGGACTGGCTGAGTTTATGATTCGAAACAAACTTAAACATACGCCAGTGTTTTTCTGCCCAGGGACATGTCATTATTCCTACCCTAAAGCAACAACCATTCTTGGTCTAGGAGATCAAAATGTTGTTTCATTAACGGTAGATAGAAACGCTAGAGTAAACTTGAAAGGTGTGGCTTTGCATAAATTTGTATCAACGAAAGTTTAACTAGTTTGAATTTATCATTGAAGTTTTTCTAGTAAAAATTTCTTACTTTATCAGTGTTTGTTTGGAGACAACAAATTTATAT
>JAUZNK010003177.1:0-11055 GCA_035046665.1 Euphysa ruthae | reverse complement strand
ATGGTATTCTGACACGAGATACTTGTTTTGGTAATTCTGACAAAATAAAGATACTTTCCAATTAAAGAACAAAAAATTCTAGATAATTCTTTCCTTATACTGGAGGACTTGAACTTATCTTAATTCACTTAATTTAAAAAAAAAAAAAAAAAACAGATTTTGAAATACCTTATAGTTATACAAGAACAAACATACTTGATGAATAGTTGACATTTCGGCAGCTGAGAAGTCAATGCAATCGAGATAAACCACGCTTGTCTGTAGAATAGGGATACCATTCCTGACAGATATTTGAAAGTCAGTCTAGTTTGGGAATTTAAAATTGGTTGCTTTTTAACATAACAATGCTCATAAAAACGGTGTTTGTTGCTGTCATCTAGGATGAAACTGCTGAACTCATTTTCTGGGAACGAAACGGGACTAATGCTTTTCTTAGGATGGTAGATGATTTCAGGTGCACATAAAGTTCGACTAAATGAGCGTCGACTTCTCTTGTTTTTTGGTGATGATAGTTTTGTATGAAAACCTTTTTCTCCAAACGATCCTTTGATAAACAGATTGTTTATTTCATGTGTAGTTCCAAAATCTAAAGTACTGAAGCATTATAATCTGAAAGATTTCTTTGATTCTTTCAGCTCTTTTTGCTGGCACGTTTAATTAACTTTTATTTGTAAACTGTTGGTAGCACTGTCTGTGGTAATGAACAACGGGTATTTCTTCTTCCTGCAATCCTTCAACGTTTTTAAAAATTTCTTCATGGTTCCTTGTTCGTGCTGCGTTTGACAATACCTACCATGTAGAAAAATGTAATAAGTGAGTGGTAAGTACGTGTGTAATGAATAATACAATGGTTCAGAGATTCACCTAATAAAAACAAAATCACATTTAAAAACTTATATATGGGATCATCCATTTTTCTTTCTTGGGATTTCATTGTTATCTCAGAAGTGAGATAAGGGATGGGATTCCCATCTACTATGGTTTGAGAAAATAGCCCTGTATGAATAAAATATTCCTCAAATCTAAGTTTTGTTTATAAGAAACATTTTTATAAGAAACATCAGGCTGAGCTTCTGCCAATATTAAGAAACATTGAAGAAACAATTAGGCTGAAAAAAACTCAATATGAAAATTGGGAGTTTTGGGGCAATATAAACAAATTAAGAATTGCTTTAAAGAAACATTCAAGAAAAATTTAAAGCAAAAATTTACAAAAAGTTAAGAAACACTCGCGCTAAACAACTGGTAACATGACTGCATTACTTAATGAGGAAAAAATTTATATTGGGTCTTATTGCACCTGCTCTTCCTCAGTAAGTGCATAATCAACGTCATCGTCGTCCATTTTCAAAACACTTTACTATTACAACTGAAAAGGAAAGAATAAAACATATATGAAAATCATTGTTTTAGCATTCAATAAGCTACCCTAAGTAAAGAAAATTGAATTTCGAGAAATGTTACAAAACACACTTGCATAATAATCTCTTTTCTAAAAGCAAATAAGATCATAAACATGCATTAGGCATGTACCTCTAGAAGGAAGTCATAGGAAAAATTTGCTTTTACTTGTTGTGTTTTTAAAAGTCACAAAAATTTGAAATAATATTTATTTTCACTAAATTTTGTCAAAAATACACAACAAATTAACAAAAAATAACTCTGTTTATTTGATGAAATGTCCAAATGCTAGTGTACTTGAACATCTACCAAGATAACATAATTTTCAGACTGATAAGTTTAGAGAACTTGGTAAACTTGTAAGAAAGGAAATAGCTACGAAATTTAAGGAGTATTTTTACAGATATTGAATGCAATCTTGCGAAATGAAATACCAGAAAAAAATTCTTTTTTTATTTCACAAGAATCAGGAGTTTGCTCTTAATTTCAAGGCTCTGAATTACTTTTGAAGAGTTTGAAACAGCTTTTAAATCACGGCAACAAAACAAGTCTTATATAGCAATATAATCATTGATTTATACGATGAAATAAAAATGCCTTATTTTAAAATTTATAAAGACTCGATAAGTAAAAGAATACTTCCTGTTTCTAAAAGTAGCAAAAGTGCCTCCAATATTTTTAAGTCTGGTGATACTTCACTCCTAGGTAACTGTGTATTAGTTTTG
The DNA here is from genome assembly GCA_035046665.1 of Euphysa ruthae. Lineage (NCBI taxonomy): Eukaryota > Metazoa > Cnidaria > Hydrozoa > Anthoathecata > Corymorphidae > Euphysa > Euphysa ruthae. The sequence continues at coordinate 8,929 of JAUZNK010003177.1, read as the reverse complement.
TCATTATTCTATAAAATTCTCGAAAGATAATAAGTACAACAGAATTTGGTCTTTCTTTAACGAATTATTTTCAAAGAACTGTTTTGAATCCAGAAAAATATATCCACTGAACATGCAATAGTTCGAGGCATGACCAATGTTGAATAAATTAAAACAGCTATATTCTGCATTTGCACTCAGCTATTTAAATTATGGGAACATAGCCTGGATTATGCTCCCAAATATTTGCTAAATTGGAAACTCAGTATCTTTATCAAAAACATGCACTATTCGCTTAATCAATTATCAAAACCTCATCACTCACTCAAGATCTCTGTTTAAAAATGAATATCCTAAATGTATACGAGCTTAACATATTTAAAACTCTTACTTTAATGTACAAATGTAAACACAGCTTATCCCAAAATAACCATCAAACAAATATATAGTTAAAAATTATTAGTAATAAATACAAAGTGCGAAAAAATTGCCATTGCATGGGCGTGGCCTTCATCTGTGGAACAAAACTGTTTTTGCCAACTTGAATTTCATTTTATTAAACTAGAGTTGGTCAAGTATTATAAAAAAATGTACAGAGCGTTATTTGTTATAACTGGTCATATAAAGTAGAAATCTAGAGATAAAATCTCCTAAGAAGTAGGGTTTGAAAACTTATGTCAAATAAGATGTTTAAGGGAACTTAGTATCTTTACAAAGATTGAAAATTTTAACGCAAATTACATTCCATAAATTTTTATTCTAACAGAAAAAAAATGCAGTTTCAGAAATAAATTTTTTGCACTGGTCATTTTAATTACTCGTATTTTTTTTCTATAAAAGAGAGTGGATTATTTTGAGTAATGAAATCAAAGTATCAGAACATCGTTCAAAAACGCTATTTTAAATTAAATAAGACCCAAAAGCTCTTTCTTCCGTTTTCAATGTTCGTGATTTTGTGTTCAAATATTTAATTAGACTAAGACTAAATTTGTGAGCTAAAAATAAAATGATCAAACTTTCAACCGAAACCAACTTTTTATTGCTCTGCCTTTATTTTTTCATGCTTTTATTTTAGATTTATTTACATAAAAAAAAAAAAAAAAAAAAATCTGAACACCAATTTCTAAAGCAAAAATCCTGTTGGGAACTAATTTCACGGCATGTTTCGAAGTGGATACTTATTTGGTATATAAAAATATAAACTCTGTGTGAGAGAAAAAAAAAAAAAAAAAAAAATGGAGGTTGTTGTTGGGACATATAACCACGTGATTTTTGGATTTAAATTTTCTCAGAATCAAGAAGATGGTATTGTATGTATTTTTTATATCATTTTATTTATAGAAAAGAAATTTTTATGTTAATTTAGCCTATCTGCTTTTTTTTGAAAATTTGCATCACGTAGGTATCCAACGTTGGGCTATTCCAAAAAAAAAACCATACAGGACATATGGACAAATGATTTTAACTATTAAATTTGCCACTAGAAAAAACGGTCAAATTTTAAAGTTTAACACTGGAATGGAAATTTTATGGTTTTAGGTCAGAAAATGTGTTCAGTACCCCTGGAAAGTTAATCATATAGCTATCTCTTTTGTTTGAATTTGTAATAAAACCCAGAAAAGCCACAATGTGCATTATTTTAGTCCAGGCCTGGACTAAAATTTTCCTGCAGGAAAATTTGATAATTTGAGCATTTTTGAATAAAGCAGCAAAATATATCTACAATATATATCATAATAATCTTCCCATTATTATTGTGTACAAAATTTCACGCAATTAAAAACAATAATTCATAGAGCAATCTTCTTTCTTCGTTTACAGTTTTATGTCCATTTTCCATGCTAGCATGGGTTAGGTGGAAATATGAGTTTGGCATGGTTTTAACGGACCGGATGCCTTCCCTGTCGTCCACCTACCCTGATTTACAGATCAAGGAGTTGGATAATTAAATTTCAATGATGCTGACATTTACAAAATTTTTAATCATAGAATTTATAGTTTATATTATTTGTACAGGGAGGTAGAAGTAAAATATCCAGGTTCTACTCAGAATTCTGGTAGGTTATAAAAGTTACAATTAATTTTAAAGGGAATTTTTTTGTTACTATTGATTTAAATTATTTTGAAAATTCTGCTGTATATGTGCTTACAGCAAAGTAATCCTTGGAATCCAAGATGTTAATGAGCTCTTCTCTAAATTGATGAAAATTATGGAATAAAATCCAACTAATCAAGTAACATGCCTGAAAAATAATTCAGGGTATATATAATTGGCTTGGAGTAAATCTATAGTGATTGAAGATTAAAATCAAGTTAAACTTCAGATATATATACTTCGAAATGTAAAGTAATCCACCAACAATTCATATATGGTGGTGCAATAAAAGTATTCTAGTAGAAATATAGTAATAAAAATTTTTCCTTCCATCTGTATTCATGAATATTAAATGGAAAAGCTCATTATAAATAATTAATTTTTATTTAGCATAAAGAAATGTTAAATATGCAGTTAACAAATATAATATCTTTTGAATTAAATAATTAACACTTTTTATGGCTGGGGCTATTCGTCTAGTAAAACTGAGCAAAAAGGAGTTGTACGCCTTCCTGCAACGTTCCCGTATCAAATCCTGAAATGGTCTGACTATGTGTAAACCTTCACCTTCATGATCTTGTGCATCAAAGGTGGAATTTTCATTGAAATGCAGAAATTTTAGAATAAATTTGAACCAATCCGTTGGCATGACTTTAGAAAATATTTGGGTTCGGTAAACTTCATCAAGTGACCAATAAGAACCTATGCTTGGTTTATTGGATAATACCCATTTAATTATTAACCCAATAAAGACGTTTTTCTCATTGACAGTAACTTCTTTAGATAGCTATTTGTTGCTTTGTCTGGACTTTCTTTGAGATAAATATCTGCAAATCGGTTTGTCTCATTCACAATCAATTCAGTAACTTTGTCTATCAAATACAATTTTAAATAGTCAAGTGTGTTACTTTGCAGATTCATTCTTACAACCAAGCCATTAATTTCATTGAAATGAAAGATTTATCAACACTTTCTTCATTAACTTACTCAATTGGCTCGCAATTTAGATTCAGATCATGAACCGTAGCACCTCTTCCACGGCAAGCATGAGGCTAAACTTCACGACCATGCATAACTCCATGTCCATGTAGAATGTCTATCCTACGTGCAGCTACACCTCTCTTATAAACACTTTTATGAATACCTGCATCTCTCCATGCACCTCCACGAACCCACACACCACCTCGAATGTGCATACCTCTAAGAGCACGTACCATCATCATGTTGTTATACAATGCAAGGGGGCCATATCATTATCACTTGATAGTGTAGATAATGATGATTGATCACTATCCTCTGTCCTCTATAATCTCACTTTCTGATGACTCAGAAAAATCACGCAGTACAATATTTGATTCAGGTGGTACTGACACAGACTCAGGACCCAGACTCTGATAAATAACTGACAGTTTGTGAATTTTGATGATCAGAAGGATCATCAAAATCATATTCCCAATCACTTTCATCACCTAATTCAATATCACTATCATCAATAAATATTATGACCAAATTTTCATCCATATCATTGTAAATTCTCCTTTTTTTAACCATGTTCAAAAAGTGATAAAACTCCAACTAAAAAAGATATCAACTAGCAGTTTGAACTATGACCTTTTATACCAAAACAAACCTAAGCTTCCTGCCCAATTAAACATAAAATAGCAAAAAACAACATGTACCGTGGCACGGGTCACAAGTCATTTTTGGAACATATTTTATGGACCATAGTATGGGTCACACGACGCGAAAGAGTTAAAGAACAAAAAAGATATAAAAAACAAATGAAAAGAATGAAAGTTGTCTAGAAACTGCCACCATTTCAAGACAAGGCGGTCAAGGCCAGACCATGGCCAGATAAACTCGCAAGGGTAGGGTTTTACAGAAGATTTAAACCATTGAAAATTATTTAAAAATTATAAAAGTTAAGAACACTAGGTTATCTCTGCAAAAGATTATGTTAGAGCAATTTCAAACAATATTTTATTTGTCTGGTTCCTACTAAAGAGAAATGTATTTACGTATTTCCAACGTATTTGAATCTTTTAACCAGGAGCCAATTTTTATAGAAGGGCCACGGGTTTGGTTCTGGTGTACTCAGAGCTCCCATTTGAGCTTATGGTAAATAACGGCTCAGCCAGACAGTTATAAACTTTTCATACTAAATCGAAGCAAATGCTATATTTAACCTAAGAAAAGTCTTCAAAGACTTTAACATGTGAAAATTATTTCGTTTATATATATATATATATATCAGGCCTGGTCATAAGAAAAATGGCACATGTGCGGTCATAACACGTCTAAATTCACTTATTTTCCTGTGGAGTGTGCACGTGCAGGTCTTAATTCAGGTGTGCGATCCAAAATTTTTCACTCCTTTTTTATTTTTCAAAGCACCCTGTCTAGTTCTTATAGCTAGCTGTTTGTTAAACGAGTCAAATGTCTCTCTGCTAATGAATTGCAGTTTAGTTTAAAGTTTCGGACTTATCTATTTAGCAACAAAAGAAATAAACTATCAAATTAGGTATTAAAATATTAAAATACGAGGTGCTCTCCCTCTGTTATGTTCAACAATATAAAAACTTCTCTTCTGTAAAAAAAAATGTTGTTGGGAAGAAACTCAATAGGGAAGTTACATAAACAGAATATCTTTTTAAAGGGAAGAAAGTATCAAGTCAATCAAGTTTTTTCTTTTGTGTTGGGTAGGGAAACATCAAATTGAGCGATAAGCAAATTCCGCAGACAAAAAAATATTAACCAATGGATTCTCTTATTATGATTATGCACCAATCAAATATGAATTGAACTTTTAAAATTTATACACGTAAACTCTTCCTATTAATAATAGAACTTTTTTTACTTCATGATTAACAAGAACTCACAAAAATGAGATATTTAAAATTTATCGTCGACAAACAATAAAATTTATGTTAGTAACTTTTTCTCTTTCTTTGTTGCAACTAATTACTTGATTATCCATTTATTTATATAATATCCATTCTCTTTATTAGTAGCGTCTTTTGTAGAATTAATTATGCATTTTTATGAATAGGTTATTTCTCAAAAATATATCGAAAATCAATTTCTTTAAATAGCGTTTATAAAATTTTATTTAGCAAACTTGTCATAATCTGTTTCCAACACAGTACTAAGTCCAGATTCTGAAATTACTTTACTCATGCTACCAGCGTAGCTTAACGTATGAAAACCTCCAACTAGGACTATTTTCAGGTATATGGCTTTCACAATCTCTATGGCTTTTAGCCATAATGATTGATCGAATGTAAGAATCGGTGTAGGAATGTCGAGTTCCTCAGCTTGTTTGATTTACAAAGAGCAGTGTTGAATTTATGCAGGCATATTTGTTGGATCAAGAACAATAATCAGGAGCACGTGAAAAATTGACTGACCAAGATAATCACCTTTTTTAAACATCTTTCATGTATCCAGACCAACCAGGTCTAGTTTCAAGAACAACGTTCAATGTGAACTTGGATACTGTGCCAGAGCAGATTTAAGTACACATCAGGTGGCATGGTACTTTGAGATGGTTGGCGGATTTGTTCAACAGACTGAAAGCTGACCTGTGAGAAACAGGAACATTTAAGAGTGCAGTATGTGACAACAGCAATTCCCTTGTTTTGTACAACATCACCCATGCTTCATTAATCTCTGTCTCAGAATATATGGTAAATTTCTGGAAGCGGCAGCTTGGTTTGCACCAGTTGTAGAAAGCATGATCCCCATTCCATGTAGAGTACCTTTACCATCAAGTGTTCTGACATTATGATCCACGTTATCCGCTGGCCATTTGCCGAAGCATCCTTGCATAGCACGTTTGATGAAATCGTCTGGATCATCATTGCACACAAAATATTGCTTGTACCTAGTGAATTCATCAATGGTGTTACTAAAACAAAGGCTACTAAGCTCTCCCAGTAACCACTTTGATCCAAACCTGTGATCAATTTCCACATTGGTGCTGAACAAAATTGGGGAAAGTGATGACCTAGGTCTGGCAGCAGTCACAGTTGCCTGGCCTATATTTGCTTGCTTGAGGTACATAGGTAATCAACCTTTGTTTTTATCAACGTCGCCGATACCTTCGTTAGTAGGATATAATTCAAGGTCATATTTTTTCGCAGTCAGTATTTTTTTTCTGGTACCATCACTAATAATCAATCTTGCTGTGTCCTTGAAACAGACAGCATGTTTACCATTTATCTCTGCAAAAAAGATAGCGTCACCATATGTTTGTACAAGTTGGGCCTTTAGGTAAAATGCTCTATAATAAATTGTATCTTCAGGGTCTGATAAATATTTCATTAGGAAATTTTTATCAGACCTGATGATATATTTCTGAAATACTATACCATTCCTCTTCTACTTCGAGCCGGTTATATAATCTACTGAAATGTTCCATCTGTCTATAATCTGTTGGTCAGCCTTTTTGTTTTTTTTTTCTTCCATTATAGAACTCTGATCTGTCTCATTAGACGATATCTGCTGGTCTGACTCGATGTTAAATCTATCACGACAGACAGTATAGTACCTAATCTCTGCTGTGGGTAAATCATTGCAACTTAGAAGACGAATGCATAGCATATCTGCAAATGAATCGTTTGTGGATTTTAATTTTTCTATTTTTAGCATAGCAGTGACCAATAAAAATGCTTGATTAAAAAATGTGTAAAATACTGACTTTAAACATTAAAAATAAGGCTATTATTATAAAGTAAAATAAACTTATATAGTAAAATATCCTTTTTCAATGATTGGGAGATAAAGCAAGTTGATAGTTGGAAGCTGGAAATAGAATATGGTTGGGGTGATCCATACTCAAACTAAAAATAGAAAATACCTACGAATCTGATTTCTATAATTTAAGTAAATTTCCAAATATTATTTATTCAATACTGACATATAAACATCTTCTTCACCATGTGCATTATTTCTCATTACTTCGTATTGTAAATAAAATTACCAACTAATTATGATTGGTCAGTTTTTCTTAAATCCAAGTAAGAAGGTGCAATATTATTGTTAAAACCAACCAGTGGAAACCTTTAACATTGTCATAATTATCCAATTGTTGACGTGCATTATCACTACTTCATAATGTAAATAAAATTAACAATTATTTACGTTTGGTTAGTTTGTTTAAATCAAAGTAATTTTTAAGGGTATTATACGTTCACTAATGCTGTAAAAATAACTAGAAATATATTTTTTGCCTTCGATTTCTGTGTGTTAAGCAGCATTTGTGTATTTAAGCAATGTTTGCACAGGCATTAGCAACTTGTCTTTTTACTGGCGACTTTTGGCGATTTTGACTTTAACTTTGCTGTTTTCTGCCCGGTGTGATGGTAATTAGCATAGCAGTATTTTTGATTGTGGACCTGTGTTAAGTTAGTTTTATCAGTCACACTCTTTTTGTCAACATGAAAGCTGCCATTAAATGAAACACTATCATTAATATTGTTTTATATCTTACCATGATTTTTGGTTACTGATTTTAAACCAATACTGTTATTAACTGGTGCATAAACATCATAATTGGAGACATCACTGACAAAACTTATTTCATTCCCAAATGTATTATTAGTAAATGATGGTATAAACTGATCACTGATACAATTTTACATATGTTTATTGAGATGATTTTTTCTGTTAAAAATTTTACATGTCTGACATTTTTCTGAATTTTGATGTGATTTAACCTGCCTATCCAATATACTTTTATGATCAAATTTCTGTTTCGTATGGACCAATTATGTTGATTTTAGTGTTTCATATTTTGCATTGTCTCACAGCACTTGACTGTTGTGTAAACATTTTTGGTACACTTGCAGCAAACAAATTTGCCATCATTTTGCTCATACACATTGATAGTTATTGGTGGAGGTTACGGGCATTCTTTTAGATGCCTATACATTTGCATAGAGAAATTGAATTTCATATCACAAACATTGTTCTTGCAATTTATTCTTGCCATTTTTGAGATAATCAAGCTGACGACTTAGAATTATTTTGTTTGCAGAAAAAATTACCTTGATGCCGCACTCAGCACTTCAAAAATTTAACTAATACGGAACATCAACTTCAACAACAGTTTATATACAATAATGAGGAAGCCATTGCATGGGAAATTATCACTTCTTTTTAGCTAATTTTAGCAAGAAACTATTGCATTGCCTGGGAAAAAAATACTCATTATAGCTATTGGTGCAATAGGCTTCTGCATTGCATGAGAAAATCTACACGAAAGATTAATAATCATTGTTGTTGATTCCATCTCAAAAATATTAATATTTTTGCAATTATATAATTGAGAAAAGAAAACTGGCATTTTGGAATGCTCTCATAATACCAAAATATAAAAATGTATAACATTCTAATTCCAGAGCTAAATTTACATTATGGTCTCAAAAGTTTTCTGCAATATGGTTATTCTAGCATAAAAATTGCCAAGTACAAATTATCTATCGTAATTACTCCCTGAATGATGTCAGAATTAATGTTAAATTTTGCTGAACATACATTAAACTGATTTATAACTAAAATTTAAGCATTTTGTCTACACTTTGTTATTTTTTTATCTGTAATTTCCCTGGATATACCATCTTAATATAGGAAATGCAACTACCTCAGCTTTGGAAACATTGGAAGCATGGCAAAACGCTAAACAAATAACAATATTTATTATTTACCATATTTCTTCCTTAAATGAATAGTTTCAGGATTAATCAAGTCCAATAGTTCCGTAACAATTATTTTGATACATAAGTAAGTAAGTAAGTATTTATTCACTATCAATAAAAATATTACAAAATAAATGTTAAGAACGTCGTTTAAAAA
>JAUZNK010003176.1:0-11055 GCA_035046665.1 Euphysa ruthae | reverse complement strand
ATATATTACAGTGCGCTGAAGCAATATTTATTTTCTTAATTTTTAAATGAAAATAGTTTAGAAACATGTATATACAGCTTTTCTCAATCACTTTCTGTTTGATAAAGAAATTTTTATCTTATCTGATAAACTTAGTTTAAACGAAAAAGTGCAAGTTGATTTTCCTGACAAAAACTGAGAGAATTTATAACACAAGCTTAAAGTTGGAGTTTAAATAATACTCCAAACGAACATATTTGTTTGTTTAAAGATGTTTACAAGAAAATTTAATATCTTCCTAAAGCCGTTGGTTCTTTTCACTCGAATTTTAGAATAAGCATTCGAACCAAAGTTAGACAGTATACTTAATACTAACATTACTTTAGTTATGAACACAAAGTGAAATCATGCAATAAAAACCGATTTTTTATACCTTTAAAGCTCTGGATTTTTGTTCGGAAAAGTCTGGAAATGGCATAGCTAATTTTATCGGCAATTTCTGTAAAAAATTATGATAAATTTTTTTTTTTAATAAATCACTCAAAAGTTTTCTAAGTAGCATTTTTAAGTTCCAGAAAATCATTTTTTAGAAATGGCTTAGAAGAAATGCATCGCAAGGTATCGAAAACTCTACCACTGAACCAATGACGTTGGTGAGATCTAAATAGAAGTAATTAAAATTTAAGGAGAGTTTTTATGTTTGTAACGAGGTTTGCCACTGTGAAAATTTCGAGTGTAATCAAAGTGGCATAACTCGATGTTGCGAAGTCTGGTCAGCCAAAAAACTAAACGAAAGAGTCATGCTACTGAAAGATTGGTATAATAACAATTGTTTGTGTGAGGCTGTTTTAAGGGATTATGCATAATATTATTTGTTGCAGATTTTTGTTAATTCCAATCTTGTTACATAAAGTGTTCAGTGAAATTATTCAGATGTTTCAGCGATTAAGAAATGAAACTGATGCTTTAGGGATTAGCATAGAAACTTATACTACCATCATAACATCCAGACAGCTAGTAGAGAACTAACAAAAAGTTTTTATAGGATGAAACGAACAGATTCATATATATATTTATTTCACTTAAAACCAAATGTGGAATAAAACATTTAAAGAATGTAACGAGAAGTTGTTAAAGATATGATGAAGGGAATAATAATTCGTGTAACTTTGGACAAAAATTCGGTCGATTTCGGGACCATATTATAACCGAAGTTACTGCTACCCAAGCAAAATTTGCAAATGGATTCGAAATGGATATTTGGATGGCAAACATAAGAAATTTAAAATCTACGTTCTTTGAATTTTTTAGAACAAAAACGTGTTCAATAATTACTGCACGGTCAGTCAAAAATAAATTGAGGCAGTAAATGATATCAACGGAAAAAAAAATTAGGTTCGATCAGTGTTGCATGCAACTGTTTTGCAATCCAAAGTAGATACTAGTAGCGTTCTGAGTATGAGGTTTGACAAGTGAAATTGGTGGGAGCCTTGAAGCTTGAACAACCAATTTTAACAAGGTATCCTCTGCTCTGGTTGCACCTACACCGATTTGTGTTTATTTGAAAACTCTGTGTAGAAGTGGTTACATGAAACAGGTTATGAACACTGGTATTGTATGCAAATTTGTTTTACTTCATTGGCACTTAATAGCCGATAGATATCGGCTTAATAGCCGATAGCAGAACTGAGTTTCCATATGGTATTGATTAGAACAATATCTTTCAAGATCATTTTTGACTAACTGTCTAGCCAAACATGTCAAGATATATATTTTGAGAACCGTTAACATGAACACCCATAGGACAGTAAATAGGCCAACACGAAATGCAGAATTGTGTGTCTAATTCATCACTCAAATTTTTAAACCCAATATCGACGCCTATGCGAAAAATTTTTGAAGAGGCATCGTCAGTTGTCGACGACACCACAGAACAAGGACAACAGAGTTTTCCAAGGTTATAGAAAACAAGGTCTGACGGTGACCATAACTGGATGTCACTAGATTAAGGCTAACAACGGAAATAACGGCCAAGTGCCTCTACAGATAGTCGAGGGAGATTTTATCAGAATCAAATTAAATTTGTAGGTAGGGGAACGTGCATTTCATCTATGGAAAAACAATTGGGACTCAAGGCCAGTTGATAGTGACATATCATAGCATCAGTGTTTGAATAATGCTGTTTACGCGGTGGTCTTGCCAGTGGGGTTGGTTAAACAGATAGTGAAGATCTAACCTCCAAAAGATATACAGGGTCCTATTGTCTGCATACAACTCAAAAATTTGCTCTAGTAAAAAGCAAAGTTGAAGCGCTATATCATCGATGGCCGAAAAAAGTATGAAAAAAGTCGAAGAATATCTTCTTGACGAATAAAGTTATATGGCTATACCAGATATCAAATATAGAGCGCTATTATCGACCAGATTGAAGACATTGATTGACATTAGACATGAAATATTAAAACTAAAATTTTATTTTGTATTATCAGAATCAAGCGTGAAGATCAGTTTGATGACATACCAGACGAGAAATTTTAACTCTAATGAGTAACAGGTTGTAGCCGTGAACATTTGTCACTGCACTCGGAGAATGCCATATATTAAAGAGTGGGTTGCTCATTTTATAATATTTAGTGCATGATCAGTTGTTAAGCACACACAACTGATCAGTTGCATGTCAACTCTAAACGTCTTTCTCGTTGGTAGTAATGTAGATCAATGAGCGGATAAGCAGTAGTGCTTCATGTAATCAGGCTTTTTCGGCTACTTATATGACTTTATTTAGTCATTCGCATTAATGGGTTGGTCTTATCTTCCACTGAACTTAGAGTAATTGTAAGTCATTCACCATAGTCATAGCCACTGACTAGTTCTTGCTGTACCTGCAACTTGAACTGTCACTTCGGAAGACGCTGGTAGTGTGACTTAACGAACGTCTGTGTTCAGTGTCAAAAATAGTCGTGCACGAGTGACATGTCATATGCTCGATCACTAATATTTGTGCCATAAAAGAGTTCTATTAGTATATATTCAAATAAATGATACAGTAGTTCAATCCGCTGACTTCAAGGTCAATGGTATGGTAACTTTGCATCTTTAGGCCAAGTCTACCAAAGAAAAAGCATACTGGTTATACAACTTAGTTTCTCATAACCTAATTTTCCTAGTTGAATATAGAGAATATCGCCTTTGTTGAGCTCGTTGGTGCGTAATCTGTAAAATTGGCAAAAAAATCGTCAGTAGGCCGTGTATGCAAATACATTTTAACCCCTTGGTTAGTTAACTACTTGCTCATTGTCTCTTTTGTACCAACGCTCCTTGATATTTTCAAATAAAATTTGGTATTACCTAGATATATTCCAAGGCCATTACAAGCTTTCTTGGGAAAAGTTTCAAGCTGTTTAAACTTGAATGTTTTGAGTATTTTTTTCAACGTTACCGAATAAATATAACGAAAAAGTGCAGTCCAGTTACCCAATAATATCAAACAGACAGGTTGAATTAATTCGGGGCAGTAGTGAAAAATAAAAAAAATCTAAAACGACGTTTTCCAGCCTCAGCGCCAAAGTTTGAAATAAATTTGAATAGGGTTTATCATTTTGCTGTCAAGAAGCCTAGAAATTTTTTCTCTTCTTTCCCATTAACCGAACACTGGCATTTTGATCCTGACAATGAAAAAATCATAAAGTAAAAAGAGTAATGACGGGGTATTCTGTACGTAAGAGAATCCCACTTTTTTTTTTTAGCTTCCCCACATTTTCTTATTTGACAATGATAAATCCCTAAATTTTTTCTCGAGATATTATATGTAACAAAAAAAGAAAGTTTTAATCACCTGATCCCGAAGTTAACGAGTTTTAATTTTAAATGATTTTCATGAAGCGATCAGTGATATTTACTTTATAAATTGTTTTATCACTAGTATCTTCCTTTGATTTATCTTCACTCACTCAGCATTTAAAAAAAGACGATCTATTAAGCCTTTGTGTCGTTTTCATGTCATAAAATTTACTCAAAGAAGTTGTTAATATAATTTTGATAAAATATGCTTGTATTCCAATTATTTAGAAATATAGTAATTTTGAGAATTTTGTAAAAACATTTTTTTTCTTGGTTTCCCCTGAGTGGTTAAAAAGAGTAGATATGGTTCTAGAGAGCTTATACTTATATTGCTCATTTTAGACACCTAACGCCCATAAAAATAAGGCGTTATTGTGTTTGGGTCTTGGTGCAATGTAACTACAATGTGGTGCCACTTTTTTCAAAGTATATTTCTCCATGCATGTTTCTTAACCTATTTAAAAATTTAGTAAAATTTTAAATTTGTATAAATTTGAATGTTCTTGAAACTCAAAGATGCTGTGGATTGTCGAATTAATGAAAAAATTTTGACACCATTTTATAGAAGCATCCAACTCTATAGTCACCATTTTATTGAACTATAAAAACATCTACTTTACTTTAATGATTCCAATGCAGCGATGTTTCGTAGAACCTAAATTTTATCTTACCTCCATCAATGAATTAACTGAATACCGATTCGTTTACTTACACCAACGACGTCATTGAACAAAAAAATCAAATTTAGCAAACAAACTGGAACACATTTTATTTCACCTTTTATATAAAGTAATTAATTTTTAATTTGGAAATCTAATCAAACATTATAATCATTAAAAATTATAAAAAAGTTGATAAAAATTAATACACCAAAAATTTAAACATAAAAGAACTTTAATTAAAATCAAATAAAAATAATATACATTGACAAAGTTTAATGTCAGTTTTTAAATCCAAAAAAAAAACAAAGAAAAAAATGGTAATAAGACCATCCTTAGATGTGCTTTGTTTTTCCACTTTTCGTTAGTAGTAAAAAAAAATGTCGGTAACTTTGGTCTGCTTTTTGCGAAAAATCTCCGATTATAAGCAGTGTAATGACTCACATTCGACGAAAATCCTACTTTTTTTCTATATAATAGTTTTCTATCATTGATTTTACAAATATTTTTTACGTATTTTTTGAAACCTCATTGGAATGTTACACTGCGATCTATAAAAAAAGTAATTATCTGTTTTCTGAATTTTGCTAACTAGGCGAATCACCTGCATATTTCTGATTTTGTATACATGCTTTTACACGCTGGTAAAGATTTTTAAAGCGTTTTTACATAAATGTAATTTTCCAGAGAGAAATGATCACAAGAGCTAAATAAATCACGTCTAAAAAGCTTATATGGGCTATTAAAAGTTTGGCGGGGGAGGTTTTAGAGAGCCCTAAGATCCAAGTTTTGCATAGGTTTGTAGAATTCTAGCAAGTTCCCAGGTTTCAATTCAGTTGAGAGTAGGAGGTTTGAAGCAGGTGATTCTAAGGTATGATATAGGCTAATTTACTTTGAATGCTTAATCAAGGGTTTCGCCTGATTCTTCACCACTGGATAAATTGGGACAAATTCTACAACAAATAACAACAGTAATAAAAAAAAATGCTGCATATTCATATAACTTTATGCTTTTTATTTCTATGCATCATACCACTGACTGGCAATTTTATCCTAGATGTAAAATTAGGATTTATATAGACATTAGTGTATAACTTAGCTCTTTGAACTGGTCAATTTTGTGAAACCACAACTATAAGTTATGACATATTTACTTGAGTTGTTATTATTATGTTTGTACTAACTTTAATTGAATCATACCATGACACTTATTACAAAAGATTGATCAGAACTTATGAGAATTTTGGAGATACCTTATAATCTTTATATACATTTAAAACTCAAAATCTCAGTGTGTGTTTGTTTGCATTAACCACAACTCCTTTGTAATGGGCGGAGTTCAACAAAATAAAATTTTTACCAGAACCTTGTTTTCAAATACCTATGAAATCCCCGAAATCTAAAACATTCATAATTACAAAAAAAAACTTTCGGCATTTTTTGAAAACATTATTTAAACATATTAATAAAGTCCCTTGGTTCTGCTCCATTTAGGCAAAGTCCGAATTTTCTGAAAATCATGGTCATTTATCAGAAAATCAAAATAAATAGAGAAATACTTGAAATATATTATAAAAATATAAGTATTTAGGAATTTAATATTCAAAGCTTGGTGTGTATACAAAGCGAAATTAAAAATTAGCTGAGGCTGTTATGCATAAATCGGAGTAGAAACCTAGAAGATAAATTTCGGCAACAATGCCTTTTATATTTTTCATATAAACCTTATTTCAGATTTAAAATTCGCACCAGATATGTGGAAATTACATCGTGTAAGTGTTACGTTTTTTACGTCTCATAAAAACGAAAAGATTAAATGTAAATTATAGAAAAAAAAATGAATAAAGAAGAAAAAAAAAAAACAAAAAAAACTTATTCATCACACTGCTTAATCTTAGATTATAATGATTTCGAGATTTTAAAGATTCGTCTAAAGTTATCAAACTTTGACACCTTTTACTTAACAACTTTCAATAGTACAATAGTTTTGAACCTATGTAGGAAAGAAAATGTTCTACATACTTAAAAGTGTTTTTTGGTTGAAAAAAACTTTTCCTATGAATTAATCATCGCAAGTTTAAGTTTTAAGATTATTTAACTAAAAAAAAAAACGATGTTTGAAATTTGGATTAGCTTGATTTTTATCTAATAATTAAAATAATAATTAAAAATTAAGGTTATGAAAGCTGAGAATCTTAAACTCCTTTAATGCCTCTGAAGTACCTTTTTGTATTTTGCAAGCATGCTTTCGAAGGTCTTCTGATTTTGATAGCTTCGTTTTGCGAGTTATCTACCACACCATGCATGCACTAATAGCAGAATAATATTGACTTTCAATAAAACTAAAATATTAAAGTTTACGAGGCTGAATGTGAAGATAGGATCTCGATTAGTAAACAAGTTACACGAGTTTAGATTCAAGGGTTTTAATTTGATTTTTCCAAGGTAAGTTTTTATAAAATAATACACCTTGGAATTTAAGACAGCGATCTTGTTTAATGTTTTGCTATCCATTGATAGATTTAGAGGAAACTTATCAGGTTGGTTCGTTACCATACCGAATAGTATCAATTTTGTTTTGTCAGTATTTAAAGAAAGTTTTTTGCCATTGGACTAAAAGTTGAATTTTTCCTTTGCCTTCCTGATTCATGATGCAGTATAGGGTTTTGGATTGTTTTCTATAAGAAGAAGATTTCTATCATCAACAATCTTTATTTTTGATTGAGTGCCGGAGGCTTTGTAAATATAATTGGTGTAAATCAAAAAACGTAAAGTTTTACAATTTACGTTTATCTTTTAGCTAATAGATTTTTTTTCTGCTGGATCAAAAGGATAAAAGTGAAAAGTTACTCATGATACTCATTTGAACCTTTTATCATTTTTGCGTTCTTTTTCAAGAAAATCTCTTTTACGACAATGCGTCAAATGTGAACTTGTGTTAAAATTTCATAAAAGACGAATATAATATGACCATGGTTGTACTATTAAATGAGAGTCTGAAATTAAGCAACTGTTTGAACTATTGTTGAGAGACGGAGAACTCTTAAGACATTGTCTACACCGTAAGATACAAAACATGAATGGTTCTTTCAAAGGTTTGGTGCTATATTTTAATAATAAACTTTTTTTTTACTATTGTATTGCACTCTTCTCTCTTAACATTTTCTTTTTTTCATTTTCTGCATTAAATTAAATTTGAGCGAGTTATCTGGTCCTCTTGAAGTTTCCAGTTTGCATGAAACCTTACACATGTCCATATACCCTGTAAATATTGTTAACTTCAAACAGGTGTTTACCCAAAAAATTATATACCGCAAAAAAAATATACCTCTAGAAAATATACATTAATTATTCGCTTAATTGAAATAAGTAATTATCATTTATACTTTCTAAAGAAAATTTACTTCTTTTTACAGATTTACTGTATATTATCAATAGTAGCGTATGAAGACTTTTTGTTTTTTGAATTCTGTTACTTTTTCCTTCTACAATATTTATTTTAACTACATTTGCCGCCAAACTTCCAATTATTTCTAAATCTTTATCCATTATAATACAAGCTAGTAAAAAAGTTTCATTCGATGCAAAAGACATGTTATGGTGTTATTAATTATAAACATGAAAATTTCTAAATTTTTTTTTGAAGATGTTAAGACTTTTGACATCTTTTATTTCACGACATACAGAGATCAAAAGTTTAGGATGTCTGTAAGAGATAGAATGTTTGGCTTTTCACAGTATTTTTATGATGTTTTGTATAGATTAGATCGCAATTTAATATTAGAAACATTGATCAAAATTTGATGGCACTTGTTTTTAGTAATTTTGATCACAAAAATCAAAACATGGCAGATATTTAATTTGTAAACGCTCAGAAATATTAAACTTTCCATTACAGGTATTGCGCTATGACATTTTTTTTTTTGTTATCATTTTGCAGGCATGTTTTTGAAAATTAAAAATTCTAGATGTTTAGCTTTGCGGGCACATATGAAAGGTGACTGTTTATAAAACTGAACTATAAATTTTTACGACATTGCATGTTTAGATAGGTCCTAGATTTATACAGTTGACCAATAGCGCATTCAAGTTTAGATTCTAACATTGTTAAATGGCTTTTCGAGGTAAACTCTCATTCATGTATTAAAACACAAAGATATTTCAAAGAATTTTTTAGCTTAAATGTTTTGTGGTTTATATAATTTTGGTAATTTTAAAGGAAGGCTATCATGTTGTGACATAAGTATGAATTTTTTTTTTATCTGTCTTTGATGTTTTTTGCTTTAAACAACGCATTAATTCATGGTTCATGACGTTAAAAAGGGTTTGAAATTGTTATTTGCTTGTGTCATCTGTTGTCGGCATAAAGTTTCGATGATATGGTATTGGATTCTTTACACATATGGACCTCTGCACAAAACCTCTTTTAATCCTGAGTTTTTCTTAATAACAAATGGTCTCTTAGATTTTAAATCTTTTAAATCAATAAATGATCTACTTATATGTTAACATATTTTCTGTAACAATATATCATCATTTAATGTATCGAACGCTTTGGATTGGTTTACAAACAGCCCAAAAAAAAATTTGCTGCATTCAAAAGATTTAGTTATCTGATTAATCACTTCAAGAATAGCGTGTTCAGTAGAGCAGTGTTTTCGTTAAAAATAACTGAAGCAGTTAAGGAATACTGTAGTTTTTCTTTTTTATTCCATCTGTGGCAGGAGGATAACATGAGGAAGGACTTTAAAACCTAACAGTTCCTTCTCTAATTCTGCTTGATAATTTTTTTACTTTACTCCGAATTCGCATTGGAAAGGTGTCTTCGGCGTATTGGTCAGCATCTATGTTCATATCGTTGCGCTACTCCTTTTTTCCTTTTTTCACCAAAAAATTTTATTAAGAGGTATTTGGCCTGTATTTGAAAGTCGTCTTACTACTTCGTTTTTAATAATGTCAATTTTAGAAAACTTCAGCCATATTACTAGCCATTAGTAAAGGAAAAGTTTTCCACAAATCTACAAATGTTTACACCCTAGCCAATAGACAATTATAAATGATGAAAGGTAGGACAAACCTGTAAACTATGACTGGACAAAATATGCAAGACATCGAAAACCTGCAGTGTTATTAAAAGACTTTGTTTTCGGTATCATTTTATAAAATATAACATATAAAGTCATAGAGCCCCTTTAGAAAAAAAAATCTTCAGTCATTTACGTTTTTACGTATTTTTGGTTTATCTTAACTAAACACACAGTAAATTAAAAGTTTTTTTTTTTTAATTATTTAAAGATAACCTAACTGTGTCGGCATACAAACAAAGTAAAAATGGCCGACTTTTTAATTTGACTATTACTGCGGTAAAAAATGTCATTACCAAAAACACTTTAGTAATAAAACTTTAAAAGCTATAACCATAAAGGAATGATTATAAGTAAAACATAAGTTATATATTACATTTATCTCGCACTAAACCCTTTTTTGTGCCGTAACAAATATAACACAAATAGTTTAAATAACTTGTGTGAATAAAAAACTATATTTAACAAGTTTTAAACAACTTTTGTTAAAACATTTTTTTATTTAACTGCTTTAAATAAGTAAGTAAGTAAGTATTTATTCACTATCAATAAAAAATTTACAAAGTAAATGTTAAGAACGTCGTTAAAAAAAAAAAAAAAAATTTTTACTGCATAACACAATATTTTAAAAAACAGGTATTCATAGCAGGGATAAGCACAAGAAAATATTATTTTCATTGTCATCCCTCGATGGGTAGGGGGTGATCAGTTCAAATATATAAAGTACTTATTTAGTTTCTATCTATTTAAACCAGAATTGTAATTTTGTTTTAATTTTTCCAAATAATATTTCTTCAAATTATGTTTAAATGTATTAATATTTTTACTAGCTTTTGTGCATTCACTAACATTGTTCCATATCGAGGGACCCATATAAGAAATTGTATTTTGACCTTGGCTAGTTTTAATGAAAGGCTGATCAAGTTTTTGATAGTAATTCCTTGTTCTTAAGCTATTATTTAAACTAGTTTTGAAGACTTCAGACATGTGTATTCAGGGGAATTTCTATTAACGAATTTAAAGGCACTTGCACTTATGCATTGCTCAAATCTGTCGTTTAAATTAAGCCAATTTATTCGTTGACACTGATCTATTGTTAAATGCTCTCTATTTCGCAATAGAAAACACTACCTAATACATTTATTTTGTGCAGTGTGAAGTTTTGTTTTTAAATCTTTATTAATATTTGCATACCATGAAGAGCAAGAGCATAGTCAAAATGAGGCTGAATTAATAAACTGCATAAAAGTCTTGGAAGAGCTGGAGTTAAATATTTACTGTTTCTGTATAAAAATTTTAATTTATAAATTATTTTGGAAATTACATCAAGTGTCATAGATTCTCCAATTAGCGTTTCATCAAAAATACGTCCAGGATATTTAAATTTGGTATGTTGCTTAATTTTAATGGCATGACAACTGATGTCGAGACTTTCAGTTTTCTTCAATTTGTATTTACTTACAAAAAGTATAGTTTTAGTTTTATCTTCGCCG
>JAUZNK010003175.1:3901-27318 GCA_035046665.1 Euphysa ruthae | reverse complement strand
TACTATGATTTGATACTTGATATCATGATAATATGATTTGATACTTGATATCATGATACTATGATTTGATACTTGATATCATGATACTATGATTTGATACTTGATATCATGATACTATGATTTGATACTTGATATCATGATACTATGATTTGATACTTGATATCATGATTTTTATGATTTTTATGATTATATATCTTAACTTTCATTTTTATTTGCTTAAAAAATTAAAAGCGAACAAAATAGCAAATTTTACATGTACATCACAGACATCATTTAAACATAAAAAAATTAGCTAAAAAATAACAATTTGTACAACAACCTGTAATGTTATAAACTTGATTTCTTTTAAATACATAATCACACCTACCAACTTCACTACTGATCTTCTGTTTATATAACTAAGAACTCAGGGTCTTTATTCTTTTTTATAAATTTTATTGCTTGAAGAATATGGCTTATTTTAGGATCACAAATTAAACTTTAACATTTTATTAAACTCAGCTCTAAACCAATGAAAGCAACAAATAAATATTATATAACGGATTATAATTATTATAAACAGAAACAAGATAATGATAATAATAATAACAACTAACATATTTTCAGCATATTCCTTTATTTTGCCAAAAAGTGGTTTTGGGCCAGTTTATTCAATAAGGACATAGGGCTTGATTCCGGTACTTTTTAAAAAACTTATCAAAAATAAGAAACAAGGAATCACCTAACTCGTTTCAAGTATCTAAGAGATATGATTTGTATTTATTTAAGATGTTAAAAACTTACTGGGAAAAAGTAGCATTCATAGAAATTTAGGGTTTTTCGTCACGCCAATGGTGAAAAAGATAAGAACATAGGTAGAGTGCTTACAAATTATCAATCAAACAGGTTCCAAACTCATTTTTTTTAAGGGAAAAAAGTGAGAATGTTCATTGAGGGAGGAAATTTCCTTTTAAAATTATTTTGGCCATCATAAATGACATTATATAGTCCATATCAAATATAAAAATATTTTTTTTTTATTAAAATACGTAAAAAATCGAAAATAAATATTAGTATAGGGTATTATTTATTTATATATATCCTCGTTATTGAGTCTTTTGTTTTTTAAATTTTCTGTTTATGCACATGCATATTAATAATCTTTAATAGATTTGACATGTGAATTATCAATTATTTGATATTCTAAAAACGTCTGGTTTATGAAAAAATATTGTTTTACCCGACCTGTCTCCACTCAGGAACCACGTATGCTAAAAAAAGACAAAGTTAAGCTTTCCTGGTTCTGGAGATATGTGGGAAACAACTAATAGTAAAGGCTCTGTAAAATCTGAACCTTTGGAAAACTTTAAAAATGGACATTTTAGTTAACGAAGTTTTTGCTTTCTCCTATGCTATCTCTCTTATAGGAGTCCTATAACAAACTATACTATACTATTCTTTTTTTGAAATGACATACACTAGCTAATTTTACTTAAGTTTTTAACTTTTCGACCTACCTTGACACAAACCCGATGTATGTGATCATTACAAAATAGATCCCTATCAAAATGAACTCCCAAAAGTTACTTTCCAAAACTGAGGAGTTTCCTATTTTCATGTAATTGTGTTCAAACTTAAAACCAGAAACTAACAGATGACACTTATTTTTGTTTAATTCCTTATAGTTATTTTTGAACCATTCTACTACAACTAAATTACCGTGTTCTAAATTTCTAAGTGCGGTACTCAAATCGTTATCACACACATAGAAAGTTGTATTGTCTGCATAATTACATCTATCTGCCTCTTTGGTTATATAATATAATTTTTTAATATATATATTAAACAAAAGTGGTCCTAAAATTAACCCTTGCAATACACCAGTCAAAAGAACTGAAGTCTTTGTTTATTTTTACCTTCTACTTTCTATTTTTTAGGTAGCTTAAAAGTGCTGATTTCCCAAAGCCATAGGCATACAACTTTTCAATAAGCAGTTCATGATTTATTGCATCAAAAGCTTTAGAGATTCCATAAGTTTCAAAGTATCCGTTATTATCTAATGATTTTTTCCACTTTTCAACCAAGGATATAAGTGCATATTGAGTGTTATAAACATTTCCTGTAACTGCATAGATATTGTGATGTTCTGTAGTTTTTAGTTGAAGTTGAACCTCCATTTTTTGATATAAGAGTTATATCGGCTAGCTTTAGTTTTTCAGGAAAAATTGAACTCATAAAAGATCAGTATTGTATTTTTTTTATTATTTAAATTTGAAACTGCTTTACTAAAAAACGTGTTCAAAGTGTGAGCTACTTCCTTGTCACTGGAAATTAGTATGTTATTTTATTAGATGGTTACTTGATCATGCAAGAAATTATAAAGATCTGAAAATTACAAATACAACTGATGATGTAACAGCTATCTCAATAAATGGACCTAAATCTCGATCACTGTTGCAAAACCTTACTGCTGATGACGTTTCAAACAAAGAATTTAAGTTTATGCAGAATAAACATATGTACGTGGCTGGTATTCCTGTGTTGGCCCTTAGAATTTCCTATACAGGTAATTTGAAATTTACATTCTTTTATCACCTGTTATAAATTTCTACCTAATATAATGTGGAGACAAGAGCTAGATAAACTTTCAATTTTATGCTTTTGATTTCAACATTTATGAATACAAAGTCTTTTCTTTAGCATTAACAACATGCTAGGTATTTCTTAACTCTGTAAAATGATCTAAAATTCAGTTCCACGTCTTCAAATTACTCATATGCTGCATTATGTTGGTCCAGTGTTGAAAGTTTTTTCATTGTGAACTGCCTAGCTCAAGTTCAAATTTTACCTAATCTTTTTTTAAGTCTTTCATTAAATTTAAAAAATAAAATCATGATTTCCTGATAAAAATTTTAAAGTTATTTAAAATATAACTAAGAAAATAAAACAATCCAAAATTGAAATGAAGCAAACAAATCTTAATAAAACTCATCCAGCTTGTGAGATTTAATATGACCATTTGCTGGAAATTATCGTATATCACATTGACATAAAAAATCTTAAGTATTTTATTTAGCTTCAATAAAACAAGCATGATTCTTAGTCATAGTAGTTACAAGCATTTTTTTTTTTTTTTTTTTTTTTTTGTTTTGTAAAGTGACTGTAGAGGACACTATTTCATTTTGGTCATTTCATCCAAGAACAGGTTTTTCAGGAAAACTTTATTAAGATTACATAAAAAAAAAGTTCATCTTAAACTTTTGTTTGGTAATCGATTCAACTAAATTCCATTACATTTATTTGTGATCCCAGCATCAGTAAGATGTTTTAAAAGTACTCACTTTAAATGAACCTCAGCAAAACACAAAAATCAATATATTTTAAAATGAGGAAATTATTATAGTTAAATAGAAATATTTTGCGTTGCAATTTAGGTGAACTTGGATGGGAGTTTTATGTTAATAATGATAAAGCAGTAGAATTATACAAAGCACTGCTTGAAGCTGGCAAAGAATTTAATGTTGGACATATTGGGGGATATGCCATTAATTCGCTGAGGATTGAGAAAGGCTTCAGATTATGGGGTTCTGAGGTATGCCAAATAAATTGCTATAGAACTTAGAATAAAACAAAATATTTGCTTAGTTGGAGAGTTTCACCCTCTGAATTTTTTACCCATACCCCTTAAGTTATATCTTTTTTTTTTTTTATCCACGTACGTCATACTGCCTCCCCTTCTCTCCTAAAATTCTGTTTTTATCTAACCCACTTTTCAACAATAATCACTCTTTAAAAATAGTTTGATGCAGGAGTATATATGAGAATAGCTTTCCATTTAAAGTACGGTATGAGGCTGTGTTAAACTTTTGTATTAAAGAATGGTAACCCACTTCCAATGAAAATAAGTAGAAAAGAGCCAAAAGATATCCGTAAAATGTGTTTTGCATGTAAACTGTGGAAGGAAAGTTAAAACTGCTATTTTAAGACTTTTGTTTTATCATATTTAATGGAAACTAGCCTTCATTTTTTGTCTAGAAATTTTGGATTTCCAGCTATGAATAAACACAATTGTAAGTTGCCATATCTTTACAGCTATTATTTATTTTGACCTTGCGTTATCTTTAATAGACACTGAAGACTCACCTAAGAAGTTTATATATAAGTCATCTTATTTATTTGAATATGTTGTGCCGTAATAAATTTTTAAAATTAGATGGTAGAATGCTAGACTATGAAGCAAAAGGTTACGAGTTTGACTCCCACCTCTGGCGAAAATTTATTTCCATGTTATCTGAGTTTGCGTAATGCAACACTAGCTCAAATTGATCGGGTTATAGGGTTAAGCGAATTTCTTAGGTGCAAATGGGCGTTCTAAGTACTCCAAGACCCGCTTTGTGAGTCTATCTGGAAATACTGTCTTGGGAATTTGTTGGTTCCCCACAATTATAACAATTACCACTATCATCCTTTTTGAATTGGATTATGAGGTGAATAATCATGGAGATCTTCCAAATCTAACAATCGTTAAATTTACTTATTTTAATTTGAAAATTTCACTGAGTGAAAAAAAAACTTATGATGTGTTTATTTTTAAGCACATTATAAGAATTAGAATTGGTTCAAATTCTGTAGTCAAACAAGATCTTATTTATACAATGAGAATTTTTATGTTAGACGAAATACCGCGCTGGAAAAGTTAGTTATACCTAAAAAAAAAACATATATGCCCTCCTCACACTTAATGGTTACCAAAGATGCATCAATTACTGATTTGATTGTGTTTTATTGAAGTAAATGTAAAATCATCTATTAACCATTTATTTATTAGGCTGATCACAAATATTTCATAAAATTAAAAACTCATTTTTACGAAAAATTTTTTAGAGCTACTAAAAGTAATAAAAATCTGTCACATTGAAAAGTTAAACAATGGAAAAAATAGGAATAAATTATCCATGCCTACTTTTGATCTCTCAAACCTAATTATTAAAATCTCCAATGATATAATATTTGTTTTAAAGGAATATATTGATTTTTCTCGTTTCTCAAAATTTTATAACAGGCATAGCACAGATAGGTATATCCTAGGTCTTATTAACATCGTGATTCCTAATTTGATAGGGAAGCTATCTGGGTATTGATAGATTGATGGACAGGCTATTTGCTTTATTACTTCCTACTCCTTTCTTTTTAGAATTTTTGCTACTAAGAACGTTTGTTGCGATGTGTTAAGCAATTTGAAATTGGTTTTAAATGCTTTCTGTTGAAATTTTATGTTTTTAATTTAAGTAGAAAACCATTAACTTGGTTTTACTTAAAAATTTTATTTTCATATCTAATTGAACTACGATTCGTTCAGCATAGCAGAAATTTCAGAGAATCTCATTCCATGTAGTGTTCTGCTAAAAATAGGAGTTTGTGGGTCTGAATCGCACACGTGCCACCCAAATTTTCTTATTTATAGTATGGTTTCTATAAATATCAGAAATTAATATTTATTATACTTTTGGTTATCAATTTTAATGTCCAGTTAATGAGTTTTTCTTAAAAGCTGCTTATTGGTTGTTTATTAGACTCCCGGCACAGCAGACAGAGTCTTTTGAATACACCCATGTCCCATGAGGTCGTAGCATAATTTTTTTAGAAAAATTCATTCTTTTTGGCACTGGAACTAAATTTTCTTAGATATGGTCATTTTAGGCCTATAATCCAAAAGTTAGAGGGGTATAGTTTGAATCTTTGACCAAAAATCTTTTTTTTTTTACTTTTCTCAAAAATTTACGCTCTAATTCTTTTAAAAATTTGGATTATATTAGAAAATATTTTAATTGCACAAAATAAATTAAGAAAAAGAAAGAAAAATCATTGGATTTTGTTGTTTTACATCGTTCATTTACCTCATTGTACCTTCTTGTAACGTTTTACTGCTCATATTTCCATCACATCAATATACCCCTTGGAGTAAAGCAGCTCTATTTAATCAAAAAGCCACCTAGTGCAGTTTTCCAGTCTGCTCATATAACATGTAAAGCAATGCTAAGCTATTGAGAGTGAAACGATGTTTGCAGTTAATGTAGCCAAAATATAAGTTGATGTACACAATTAAAGTTAATGTACAACAATCTCCGTTTTGAAAATGTTGTTATGAAGTTTGGAGTAGGAGTGCTGTAGAAATTTGATTTTGAAAACACATATGTTTTATCAATAAAATTTAATTTCTTTTTAGATGAATATGGATGTTGGACCTTATGAAGCTGGTCTTGACTTCTTCATAAAAATAGACAAGGTATGTAGATGTGTCAGTATTAAGGTTTACTGCAAGTATGCCAAACAAAAAATGTGTGTTCACAAATCCAGTCTGAGATACCCACCATATTTTCCCATAAAATTTAGGATTACTGTAGTTTCTCAAACAGGAATTAAAGTCGTTATAGTAACAAGAAAGTTGTAATAAAACGATACTGAGTAAATAAAGCATAATATATTGCTTTCTTATTTTGATCAGTTTTCTTTGAAAAAAGATGTCGTTCAAAAAACTAAGCTTCGTGCAGAGGAAGACGGGCATTAATTTTTTAGTAAGTGCAGAACGCTTTCAATTCAGTTGAAATGTTCTTGGATTTGAAAATCTAGACATTTTGTTAATACCGGCAAGTTTCAATAAACTTTAAAATAAAAGATATAACTCACCAAAAAATACTCAATAGAAAATAGAAATTATTGTATTTGGACATCACAAAAATTATATAAATTTAGTTAAATTATGTTGCATATTAGGACAGATATTATTATATTATTATTATAGATATCAGTTTTAAGCCTAGAAATTATACAAGGCAAAATTTACAGCCCTCATTACACAAGTTATTTTGCTAGTATTAATCTTCAAATAAAATTTTTACGCAGATAAAAAAACAAATTCTCGCAATAATTATATCTTATTAACTGAAATATGATCTTAATTCTAAAATATAATAAAAGGCTTTCGTCAACATTCATATTCGGCGCCTTTAACCGCATTTTCTAAAAGAGCGGTTATAAAAGCTTCATAAATAAAGTTATTCCAGTCAACTACCGTGTTTTTGTTGATACCAAGTTCGTGCTGGAAGAAGGTAATGCTTGATAATCCTCTGCTCCAGCTATATACGAAAAGGATAGCATTTCTAATAGGTAAAAGTAAGTTTGAATGTTCAAATCACGTGTTTTTACGAAATTTTGTACTGAAAGCCACAAGAATGGCTACGCCAACGATCCTCTTTATCTCTCAAAGTATGTGTCATTGGGCTCAAACAGTTTACACTGTTCTTTTGAATACCTTTGTTCAGAAACGGCACGCTTACATCTTTTTAGATTTTTATAGATAAGAGAACAGCAGTTTCAAATTATCTGATTGAAATCCTCTTAACTTATTACATCAGAACTGACGGGCACAAAATATCTGCAAACCATTATTGACGGGTGTAAAATAGGAACCTATGTTTGAAAGGTCATAAATAGACTGCATGTGGAAATCAAGCTTGTGTTTGTATCCTTTAGTATAAACTACATTATCTAACTATGGATTGATTTTAGCAATATCGGCAAGTCGTTTTAGCTCTTATGACTTGAATTCATCTTTTCCAAGAGCAGCTCCTATTTTTGGCCACTGAAAGTAATATGAATGTCAACTTCGAAAGTTTTTTTGCGTAAGCCAACAGTATATTAGTTTATAGAAGCCCACAATTTTGAAGAGCCTACGTAGCAACCAAACCGGTCACTTTTTATTTGATATGAGTTTTTTTTTTGCTTTCAACCGGATCTTTATAACCTTCATTTTTCCACGTCGCACAGAAAGTTTGGTTATTCAAAATGATTTAAATTTACAAATTAAAGTTGATATAAAATATTTTATTATTATATTTTTATTCATGGCTATTAATAAAATGTTGTCGAAATATATACAAAAAATTCCCTTCAGGATTAAAGTATTAAACAAGTGTGTGGTTTTCAAAGCATCTTCTCCAGTTGTTAAAATCACTCCGCTCCAACCCTCTTTTTTAGAAGGGTAATCCTTTCTCCAACAAGATTGGGATATCTTAAATGTATGAACTTTGGAACCAATAATACTATGAATAAAAATATCAACAACCGTATCAAATTCAAGGTTTTTTTAAATAAACAATGAATGTCTATAAAAGGAAAAATTATGTTTAATTTAAAAATAGAGTGGTATCATTAACTATAAAATTGCCGATAAAGATTTTTTGGAGAAATAGATAACTTTATTGATAACTTAGCAAGCTCTTATACTCTTAGCAAAAAGTAAGAAACAAAAAAAAAAACAAAAAAATTGAATTGCTATCGAACAATTCTTTGTAACTTAAATTTTATTTGTTGCTAACGTAGAATAAATTACCAATATGTATGTTTATTTTCGTAGGGTAATTTTATTGGTCGTGATGCCTTACTAGAACAGAAAAGATATATACAGGAAAAACGCCTAGTGTGCATGACCGTCGAAACAGATGACGTAGATGCTGAAGGAGACGAAGCTATCTGGCTGGGTGATGAGGTAATGAATATTTGGTTTTCATTTTAAATGTTATGTTTTTGAGTTCATTTTTGAAAGTTTAAGAAAAAATTGTGGCGTTAAGCAGTACCTTTAAACTAACTTTTTATGAATGAGAAAATATGTGTCGTCTCAGTGTAATATGTAACACATAATATAGTTTTCTTGAAAACCGGTTTTACTTTTTTTAACAAAGCAGGCAAAGTCAAACGAATTAACCCATTTCTGTCAATCCTTCTGTTTTTTTAGTTAAGTCAATTTTCTCCAAATTCATTTTTCGGTGATTGTAACTCATTCGCTACAGCACTGGTTCTCAAAGCAGAAGTTATAGGATCAATTTTTCCCATGAGACAATCGAATTGATTTGTATTTGTTTATTTGATAGTTTATTTAGCGAGAGATAAGGTCATTGTACTACATACTTTTATTTCACTTTCAGTTTCTAAGAAATTTTGAATGTTGGCATAAAGTCAAAAGGCTCAAGATTTTTGCTCATTTTAGGTCAAAAATGCTATGCTGTAAATTTTTTTCAATTTGTCATTTTTTTGGCGTTTTTACTATTTCGTTTATTTATATGTATATTTTTGTTAAATTTTAATTTTAAAGGTAACAAAAAGCTTTTTAAATAATACTCACAAACAACACAAAGGGCAGTTTACTTACTTACTAACTCATTCACTCATTTATTTAATTACCTAATTGCTCACTCGCTTATTTACTTACCTACTTGCTTGGTTGCTTGCTTGCTCGCTTTTAATTGCTCGCTTTAACTTGCTCGTTTTAACTTGCTCACTTTTACTGACTCGCTTTTACTTGCTCGCTTTTACTGGCTCGTGTTTACTGGTTTGCTTTTGCTGTCTCGTTTTTACTGGCTCGATTTTACTGGCTCAATTTTACTGGCTCGATTTCACTGGCTCGATTTTACTGGCTCTCTTTTACTTGCTGGTTTTTACTTGTTCGCTTTTACTTTCTCGCTTTTACTTTCTCGCTTTAACTTGCTCGCTTTTACTGGCCTGCTTTTACTGGCTCGCTTCTACTGACTGGCTTTCACTGGCTTGATTTTACTGGCTCGCTTTTACTGGCTTGCATTTGCCCGCTCGCTTTAATTTCTCGCTTCTACTTGCTCGCTTTTACTTGCTCTTTTTTACTTGCTCTATTTTACTTGCTCTCTTTTACCTGCGCGTTTTTATTTGCGCGCTTTTACTTGTTCTCTTTTACTTGCTCTCTTTTATTTGCTCGCTTTTATTTGCACGCTTACTTATGTCATACTTTAAAAAAATTTCCATCGAAAGGTACTATTGAGTTTCATCAGCATCTAATAAACATACAGAAGTTCATTATAGAAGTAAAAATGATGGAAATGGTAATTATAGATATTTTAAAAACATGCCACAGCTATTTATTTTTCAAATATCTATACTTTTGTTGGTAAAATCGCAATCATTTAAAAATGTAGCGTTTATCAAAAAAAGATTTTGTCATCTAGATAGGTTTTCGCATGTTGGATTATTTCGATTCTTGTATCAATTTCTTCAGGTTTTTCTCAAAAATTCTGCAACAATTCGAACCTGTTAGTACTAATGTAATTTATTTTAGGTGGTTGGTAACACTACATCAGGTTGCTATGGTTATGACGTTGGCAAAAGTATCGCTTATGGATATCTTCCGTACTATATCAGCAAACCAGGACATGAAGTTTACATTGAAATGTTAGGAAAAAAACATAAAGCCGTCGTTGTGGCTGAACCTCTTGTTCAAATGCAAGCAGCGCGTTCTCGAAACAAAAAAAGTGCAAAATCGAAATGAAAAATAATATTTCTATGAACTGTCCTTAGATTTTAAAAGGATGGTGTTATGTTTTGGTTCAGCCCCATATGTTGTGATGGAAAATTAAAGGATTTGAACAATGGAAAAATTTTTAAATAAAGGTATTATCAGATTTATTTCTTTTATTGTTATTTTTGAACAATATTATTTTTGTATTATATTTTATATCACATATGAACTTCAAAAGAAGTAAAATGCTCGCATTTATAATTGTATAGGAAATCAAGTGTATATTTACTTTATTGGACTTTGGGCTGAGTATGTAAAATTAGGTTTTTAAGTCAGCCTTTTTTTCTTTACTTGTGTTTAAGAAATATGTTTTCATTGTGATTGATCCCCAATTTTGTATGATGTTCAAAGATATTGTTTCCCAACATTGTGGCATGTCAGCTATGTCAACCCCTCAAAAATTTTCAAACAAATAAAAAGTTTGCTTCTAATTATATCCGCATAAGGTGGATTTACTAAAATGAAATACAGTTTTCACAATAAAATATCAAAAAAAAGTTGTTTGCTCTAAGTAAAAAAAAAGATTATCATAAGTCTGTGATAATGTGAAAGGCAACAGATCAATTCAGCAAAACCCTAATATCAGGGGTCAGACGCAGGCTCTGTATGTGATTGGTATTGGACCAAGTTGATTTTACTGCCCGGTTGTCCTTCCTATCATCAAACCCTTGGGGGAAAGCGACTCAATTCAATCAAAAGTCTGGTCGTTTTATAACGCTGTATCTGTTGAGAGTGAAAAGATATTTGCAGTTAATATAGCTAATATTTAAGTTGGTTTCCAACGTTTTTAAATCTTTTTACGTGGGACAAAAAGATGATTTAGAGCTGATTTTTATAGAAGGGCAACCAAGTTTGGTTCTGGTGTACTTAGAGCTCCCAATTGAGCTTAAGGTAAATAAGCGCTCGGCCAGAAAACTATAAACTTTCTGGACCGAATAGAATAATACTTTTACGTTGAGTGGACGATACCCGGAACCACTTTACGGTTGAGAATCAGATGTCTTACCAACTGAACTATCCGGGTACAGACAGATCAGACAAATTTGGCCACAGACCCTAAAACAGTATGGGCCATAATTTGGTTGTGGTGCAATGTTGGGCCCTAAAGAAGCAAATGACAATAATTTACATTCGCAGCTCTACCTTCGCTGTTTGCCTGTAAATAAATTATGCAACTCTGGAAGAGATTGTGATAGTAAAATTGCTTTACTCTTATTGTGTTAAGGCAACATTGAAAATTAGTTTCAGCATTAATTTTAAGAGCATTGCGAAAGTTACATACCTGGTTCATTGCACCTAGATAGTTAGGGTCAAGAAGAATTTATCTTGCAACATCAGTACCAATGTGATGTGCCAGAGTATGTATCTTCTCCCTCCTAAGATAGCTAGTTCTATCTAATTCCCCTCATCTTTGAATATGCGATAGAGAATCTTGTCTTGGAATAGGATATGAGGAGGAAAAGCAGCAGGAGGGATTAATTGTGGAGAAGATATGGTATGAACATGATCTGCTGTTAAATAAAAACTTCAATTTTCAAAGAAAAAATAACTGTCAACCAAAGAAATCACTTTTGTTGTTATAACGGTAAAAAACCAGACCCTGTGCATAAAAACCAATCAAAAACGTATATTTGTAACACAATCAATAGATTAACGGGAAATCGCTACTTTATAACTGAAATAACAAATCGAAAGAAAGCTGATTGGTTTAGTTTGTTTAAATCTAGGTATGAGGTGCCTCACTTAAGGTTATTATGTATATAATTTTACCATTCTACTTCTGGTATATATATATATATATATTTTTTTTTTTTTGTCTACGTATGACAGACATTGATCTTTCACATTTACAATTGCTAATTGGTATTGCTCCTAAAATTTCAAATCCAAATCGAAAATTTGGAAATTTCCGAAATATATTTCCTTCCAACCTTTGTTTTCTTTTAACCAAGATAGATAGATTTGTAGTATTTGTAACTAGTCCCTTATAAAATAAACAAGCATACCTTCATTAGGGAATCTACTTTCCAGCTCATTAATTAAATGACTAATGTGTGGTGAAGTTATACAATGTTTAAAATAATCTGAAACATTCTGCAGGGTAACTATCCTTAATTTCTCTTATGTATACCACATGATCTTTTCAAGTTGTTGACTTCCAAGATATTGTTGAGATATATCAAAAAATTTAGTCTGTAACTGTTAGTCTGTAACTGTTATGGCATAAAAGTAATCCATTAACTGTTTAGTTAAAACTAAGTTAACGATAAAAGAAAATTCAAGTCAGTAATAATTAAGTAATAACCTATTTTTAATAAACTACCATCACAATTTCATAATTTCAAAATAATTTGTTAATATAAAAACAAGTGCTATAAATATAACGATTGAAATAGACGGAGTCACTCAACAGAATCCTGACCTGAGTGACACCGAGACTGAACTAAAATGATTTCATTAATTTGACCCAGGATATTTACACATAAATTCAACAACAATTACACATACAAAGATATAAGAGAGAAATTTAATTTTAAAATTGAAAAGACTAGTTTTTTTGAATTGGTACCGTTTCATTTATTCCACTATAATTGAATATTTGCCATACTTTTGAGTATTATAAAATGGAACATATAATTTACCTTTATCATAATAACGAGTTCTATATTTATAAATAAAATGGGCCTCTGTAAAAAATCTGAAATAGAGAAAGCACCTACTCCATTATAGCCCTGTCCTCTGCAATGTTGAAGATCAAGACTAAATATCTCAAGAGAAAAGTTGTTTTTATGTTATCTGCTAGACTTTCACCAGATATGCCTATCTTACACTCAAAAAATTAAAAAAAAATATTTACAAATACCATTATTAGAGTCAACTTATTTTAATACAAATGATATTTGTTCAGATTTTGAACGATCAGCAGCTTCTCACACAAAACAGAATAATATTTAGCTTTTTTAACTTTTCAACCAAGCATTTTCAATTTCCTGGTCACAAGCATCAATTAATTTATTTTGTGAAGTTTTTGAAATGTATGTGGCATTTTTGGTTGTACGATACAAATGATCAGCGAGAATCTGATCACCAACATTCAAAAGAAATTTCAAAACTTTAAAAAATTGCCAGCAAAAGTTTAGGATGATATTACTATCATCCCGATGACCACGAAAAGCAAGATCATTGCGACCTAGAAAAAGGATTGACTTGACAATAGGAATTAAATTTTTTCGATTGTCTAAAATGATATTTTTATATTAAAATCATTCTCAATAAGATTACTTTTTGATTTTAATCTAGAGAGAAATATATTGAGAAAATGGATTGGTAACTTATGGAGGTTAATTACTTTCTTTATCCCTAAATACACGATTCGCATTACCCCAGGTTCTAAACGGTTTTTTAATTAAATTTACTAGAGTAGCATTATTTGGTGTATTTGCTCCAAACAAAGCACGTAAAATGCAATAAGTACCATCCTGTTCAAATGAATTTTTTAGCCAGGAATACTGTGAAAACCAGGCATATAAAAAAAAGACCTTTTCTTTGTACAACCAGATAGAAATTTAAAGGACAGTTCTAGATGAGAGAAATTTTTGACAAGATTCAACAAAACCAAATCATCTTTACCAGCAGTTACAGCACAACCTTTCTCTAAATAAGTTGAAATATCAAAAGGAGTATATACATCAGTTTGGTATAAAGGAATGTTGTCGGAGGATAAATTTTTTCCTTCCTCTTGCTGAAATTTATCTCTGAGTTTCTGAGCAAAACTCATTGTGTAATGCTACGCTAGCTCAAATTTGTCGGGTTGTTTGGTTGAGCGAATTGAGTAGACATAAATGAGCGTTCTAAGTACTCCAAGACCCGCTACGTGGGCCCATCTGGAAATATTGTTTCTGCAATTTGTTGGTTCCCCACGTTAAATATTACAGCTATCACTACCAGGTCTAAAGATGATTGAGGTTTTGTGTTATCTGATACAGCTGCAGAAGATGTAATATGCATAAAATCGATTTTAGATTGAACTTTAGAGCTAGTATGACAAGAAAAATTTTAGTTTTGCTTTTAACTTAATTGAAAAAATAATGGGTACCTTGAATAAAATGAAGCATTTTCACACCACTTCAACGGCGTGAGCTGCCGAAGGATGTTTGGATGTTTTTAAACTTCTACTAAGGTTCCCTTTTATGACAGAATACTTTACATTTAAACTATCCAATTTGTTTTTTAACTTATTTTTATAAGAAGATATTTTGGACAAATGATTTGCTTTAATCGCATCAGACATTAAGTAACCCATCTATTTATTGACTTTCAAAACAAAAAGAACTTTTCACTTTTAGACATCTAACCTCACCGGATATAAATGTTGCCTATATATAAATTCCATCCAGTTAGAGAACGTGATACATACATAGGTCTCGTAATAGCGTAAAGGCTGTTGCCTACCAATCAGAACAGAATGATTCAATTTTTTCTAATTGGTAGGCAACAGCCTTGAAACAATTGCGAGACCGGCATAGATATATTGAATATTTGAACACCATTCGTTCCTTATAATTCCGTTAGTGATGTAGTTCGGTTCCGTAAATGTCACCCAGGAAATTAGCCTACTCAAAATGTTAACATTTGGATATAAAAAACCATGCTAAATCCTGTTGGCGGAAATATACGTCGGCTAGATAGGTGATGCCTGAAAATTTGGCAAGCATTCATCACAGAGGGCTGATATTCCATCTGTGCGCTTTTAATTGACAATAGTACAGAAATATTTTACATCAGAATAAAAAACATATTTCACATTTCGAACTTATCAGAAATTAGTAAGAACGGATTCTTTTTATTTTAAAATATTCTTCTCTTAGAGATACACAAAGATTATTTATTTAGGGTGAATTCTGGGCTTCATTGGATACACCCTGATTCCACCCCTGACAACCTTAAATAGCTGCCAAATCTCAAATAACTGGCAGTTAATCATACTGCATTGCAGCAGTCAACAAAAATGACATAACAACCCTTAAGAAGCACATAGAAGATC
Source organism: Euphysa ruthae (assembly GCA_035046665.1). NCBI lineage: Eukaryota > Metazoa > Cnidaria > Hydrozoa > Anthoathecata > Corymorphidae > Euphysa > Euphysa ruthae. The sequence continues at coordinate 11,914 of JAUZNK010003175.1, read as the reverse complement.
TCAAATCCAACGAAAAATCTGAACTATTAAATTTGATACAAACTCAGTTAGAGAAACCGTGGCAATAAACAACAAAAACCTACTTCCACTGCGCCGACATAGGTACTCGTTAAATTTTATGACTGGAAAGTCAGTCAGCTCATAATTAAACTCTTTCAAAACTCGATCAATAAACAGCCAAATTTAGGAAATCCTGTTGAGCAGATTTTTTCCCCAGGTTAACAAAAAGACGACACAGTGTTATGTGTGAGCGTTTAAAGTTAAAGGACAAAACAACATCGTCTCGGGTTATATCGCTTCCCCAGCCAAGTTAATGGTGAAAAAATGTCCCACAGCCAAGAAGTACCAAAACTGGAGGCCGTCTTCTAATTGCTCAACTGTATTTTTGGTAGCTATAACATCTTCTTATTTTTGTTTGTATAATTATTTATATATTAATTATATTTATTAGTTAATTGTACTTAATAACGGGCTTTGCTGCTTTGAGATCTTTTTCTTGCTTTCCCTAAGTGCCTGTTTGAAATCTGAAAAATACTGTTTATAGTTGTGAAACACCCTTTTTGGGTTTGTCATAAGGCTCTAGCAAAAAACCATAATGCCACTCATTCTGACCTTTGTGATATGGATCCATATTAAATGTAACCGAATTGATAAAATAACTTATGAGGTTTTTAAAACTCAAAATACTAGCTACTACTGCTTATCAAAGTGCACCTAGTTTGTTTTGCATTAATTTAGAAGGTTACATCAGTTCATGCATCAACTGATGCTAAGAACAGTGGATCGCTAATATATATCAATCAGCCGTTTAATTTGAAAATAAGATCAGATTTTATTATTGTTAAAAATAAGGAACTTTAGTCATTTATATTTATAGAAATCTTAAATTTTAAAGAAACCTAATAATTAGCTGTATATATCGCCATCCGTTTATGCGCACATCTGGGTTCACTGATGACTACTTAAACCCTCTATTGGAAAAAATAAACATGGGCTAGTAAAATATAATACTGATGGGAGAATTTAGTTTAAATTTAAACATGACACATCTACTGATGTTTCAATGGTTTTACACACTTACCTTTTATAAATCAACCAACACGCATATGATTTGATTCTAAGACTCTCATTGACAATATTTTCCTTGACTTTTATTCTCCAGACATAGTATACGGAAATCTTACACAGTTCTTTATGTCAGATCATCTAATACAATTTGTCTTAATACCTCTAGCAGTTCATTAATTTATATATTTAGCTTTGATACACACCATAATTTACTATTACATACCAACAAATTTTTTTGTGTTTAAAATAAAAATCCGTAGCAAAAATTATAAATTCTAACGACAAAAAATACAAGAACAAGACTCGCAGGAAAGTTCCTTTAAAAAAATCTTTAAAAAAAAGACAACGACAACGATTCATATTCATTTGAAGAGATTAGGAGACTGTTTCAGAGAAGCAGGCTTTAAACAGCAGGGAATTTATTCCGTATGTGGATGATTTTGCCGGAGGGAGTTTTAAAACACAACCGATTCGTAAAGAGTAGGTGATTTTCTTTATTTCAAAATTTTCCCACATTAGTTCTGCGTTTAATTTATTTACGAACTTGTAAGTCTCATTCATGAGAAGATGCAGATGATTTGTATGAACCTTGACTGATTTTCTAACACCAATAATTAATTTGAAACTTTGCCGGATCATAAAAGACGAGATTAAAAATTTTTAAACAATATTTTACAAGGGTATAGGTATTATCGAAGTTACAAATATCACATGCCGTTTATAATAACATTAAAAAGGAAAGGCCCAAGTGTAGATCCTTGGGATACCCCTAAGATAATATCCAACCATTTAATAAAATCAGATTTAACTCTTTGTTTCTGAAAACTGTTCCTTTTAATGAAATGCAAGATTTTGACGGAGAAGCCTTTTTGTGGCAAATTTAGCGAGGAACAAATCATGAGGGATGCAATCATATGTTTTCGAAAAATCCATAAATATTGTGCCTACATTCCCTTTTTTTATCGAGAATACTTTGCGACTTCTGAATTAATCGAAACAAAGTGTGCTAGATGGAGAAACCACATAGAAGCCACATAACCCGGCGGAAAAATTATCATTGATAAAACGTGTAATATGTTTAAACAAAACTTTTTCGAAGACTTTTGATATCGTGGGTGTACTGATTGACTGATAATTCTCTTTATCTTATGTATATCTTTTTTATGAGCAGGGATTATTTTGGCCCTTATTATATATTAATTTTATGTGAGAACTACGCTTCTATCAGTTGTTTTCAATTTATACGGATTGTAAGGAAAATAAAATCAGGAGGTAAAACGAATTATTTTACATTTCATTAACGCTAACACCATGTAAAAGCAGTGTTGTTTTCTCCACATATTATATTTAAAAGGGTAAAGACTTTTAGCTATATGATCTACTAAGTATATATTTAAAATAAAAAACATACAAAATTTTTTTAGCACCTACAACAAAAAGAATTTTTTTCTTGGAATGCAATATAAAAATGTAACACAGCCTGTTGTAATATTTTTAATTGGTAAATGTCTATTTGGATAAAATGCTTGATATTTTTATTCTATTGTAGTCAATGTTTTTTTTATTGTTTTTATAGGTCAGTTTTGTAAAAATCAGTTATATGATTATATGGTTATTATATATGCAAGTTAAAACAAGAAAACATGTAATTTTTTTTGAATAACTTATCATTTTGTTGTTATTTCGTGACCGTATATCTGCCAACAGAAAATATAGCTTACTTTGTGTATTTATAGTAAGCAAGATGTTTATGTTTAGAGCTTGCAATGCTGCAACTAAAGAAATTGAACGCTGAATTTGAAACAGAAAATTTTACCAATTGCTAAAAAGACCTCCTTTCTACGGAAATTGGAAGAAGAAAGGTTATCAAGGCAGGTTCTATTAGGAAAAACGAAGACGATACACTTCTGAATTCATTGGAATAGAAGTCATTGATAAAGCGTTTAAGTATCACATGAACAATTTGTGCTATGAAACTTATACTATGAAGGAAATTTTGGAGAAAATAAAGGTAATGATACAAATATAACGTATTAATGTTGATTTTATGTCTATTAAAATATTTGATAATATAAAAAACACACAAATTCCGAGCTTTTGACTGTCACTGCAGTCGTGTCCACGATATATTTGATTATTATATCAAGCACAAATAAATATATACAAAACAATGTCAAAAATAATATAATAATGTAACAACTATAGAAATACAAATGTAGCATAACCATTAATTAATTTTTCGAATCAAACAAATAATGATGCTAAATATTTAACATTTTTTAATATTATTTTAGAATCGGCCGGTTACCCATGATGATGACAACAATGAAGTTGACTCCTCCCTTGAGCTATAAAAACACCTGGCAAAAATAAAAATAATTTTATAAACGCTGCTTAAAGTGCGAAAGAAAGCCTAAACAAAATTTTTATTACATGTTGAAGTTTTTGACTAAAGTCTATCTTTAAAATTATATATATATATATATTTGATATATTTGTATTTTTAGATTATCTACTACATCTACTGCTCGGGAGCCACCATTACAAAAAAAGCAATGTCACAAGATTAAATGCGTCGTGTGTGGCCAAAAGCAGTTAAATGGAGTTGCGGTGAAAAGTAGAATTTGTGAAAATACCCGTGTTCAATTGTTTTAGGAAGAAGCCCTATAATCGAATCTTCCATTTTTTTTTCATTTATCGATCTGTTTGTTTTAACTGGGATGCTATAATTGCCAAGTTTTTTAAGTAGAACATTATGATTTACAGTATCAAAGGTTTTTGATAAATCGATGAAAACACCCATTGTAATCTCATTCTTTGCAAAAAAGCTAACTATCTCATTTGTAAGTTGCAATATTTCATGTTCATTTGAAGTATTTTTCTGAAAACCAAATTGTTTTTCAAAGAATAAATCATTTTCGTTAAACAAGGAGTAAATCCTATTGAACATAAGTTTTTCAAGAATTAAAAAAAAAACAAAAAAAAAAAAGAAGCGGGTAGAACTGTAGACCTATATCAGATAATTCTACAGTTATCTAGCAAAAGAATCTCAGCAGATTTGAAAATAGGATTTACTTTAGCTATTTTTAGAGAATCTGGAAAATTATCATCACCTGTAAATTTTTAAAAATTTAAAAAAGAAGGATTTACTTCGTCATAAACAACAATAATTGTATTACAATCTAAATCATCAGCTCCGCAAGATTTGCTTCATTGAAGAGATTTATATGCGTTTTCCAACTCCTTGAAGGTGAGTTCAGAGTTCTGAACAGCACTTACATTAGTTCTTACTTAGTTTTCAAATGATTTATTTATAGCTGGTATTTTGTTTGCAAGATTATTTGCAATATTTGTAAAAAATTTGTTCAGTTCTGTAGGTATTTATTTTTCATCATACATGTTTCGTTTTTCCGTTTTTAAAACTCTAGGTAGGTCATCAGGCCTTTATTATTCCTGTTATCTTTTTTATTATCTATATTTTTGAAATCATTTTAGCATTTTTCAATTTGGGATGAATAATATGACTGTTAAGCTTTTTTTCTTAGATTTTCAAAAAAATTTTCGTAATTTTTATACTTCCTTTTTGAGGTTTCTGTTTTTTGTTTTAAGTAGCTAATATACAATCTTTGTTTTTGCTTAGACGATTTTTTCACGCCGTTTGTCATCCATGGAGTGATTATGTCTTTAGTATTTATGTTATGTTTTATTTAATCGCAAGTTTATTTCGTAAAGGGATAAATGAAAACTTATTAAAGATAATATTTATTTCATTATCGGGACACCCCGATCTGTTTTCTTCAGATCAACTTTAAAATTTTGCATATTTTCACAGCAAAAGTTCCTTTTGTAATTTACTGTATTTTTTCGATTTGTTAAGTTTCTGTATTTCATTGAGAGCGGATTGCGACCCTCAATATTGTTATAAATTTTTTTTTATAAAAAATAGTGCAATGTGTATCCCTCCTACAAGAAGTAGAAGAATTCCCACCGGTGTTCTTAACATTACTTTTGTCACATGTTCAAACAAGGTACTTTGTTTAAAAACGAAGTCAATGTTAAGTGAAAGACCTTATTTTCTTCAAACCACACTAGAAAGCTTAAATCTTTAAGTTACTACTTATTTATTCAAAAATGATATTATAATCAAGAGTTGTTTGTGAAAGCGTTTTTGATACAATTTTTTGTTTTTTGAAAAATGTTTTTATGTCTTTGACGTTTTCTACTTCTACCTTCTTCTCTCCACGAGATTTTTTTCATGTTTTCGTCTACATTCTTAGTATCGTGATGTAGGAAGCAGCCAACTACTGCAATCTCGCTGGGCTCATAATGCAACACATCTAACGTATCTTTGTACTTTTCAAAAATAACCATGTTTTTGATAGTGGTAGAAGACATACGAACACTTACTTTACGAGGTATTTCTAAACCTGTATGGACGATTTTTGAAGCTCCATAGGATGTTGCCGTCAGAGTTGCTGTAACAATGGCAGCTCTGTCTATCCATAATTTTGTCGTTTGTTGGTCAGTTTCTCCGTTTTTAAAATTCTTCACGCTTGTTGGCTTATAGAAATTTTTAATTTTATGACTTCAGATTTAGAAAGACAGGTGATTGAGAATGGTCAGAAAAACTGCTTGTTCTGCCGAAGCATTGTCAAAAGGATTTAATGGCCTCAAACCATTTGATCCCCTTGCTTCCGTAGATAAATTGGATTTATTAGCCATTCGAGAGTTTTCGCACAATGTACATGTATTTGTCTCAGATGAAAACTTCATATCACCTAGACAAAATTTAGATGATTCGGATGACGATTGGGAGGACAATGGATAACAAAGGTCGTGAGCCAATCAGAAACTGAAACATTAAATATTAAATGATGCAATTTGAAAATATATATAACTTCGAAAACCTATTGTTTCCACCATTTCACCCTCCCTCGTCTTTCATTTTTTAAAATATTCACTTTCATTGGTCACATGTTTAATTTTGTCTTTAAATTTTAAAACAGGTGGTATATCTGAAAATCTAAGGTTAAAAATGGGATCCACAAAAAAAAAAATTATGCAAACCTAAGGTTAAAGATAAAATAATCTCCGCAAATTTCAATAAAAGTGTAGCATCCGCCAAAATAAATTCCGCAAAAACAAGTAGTTTTGGGCACCTTGATCCGCAAAAATATATTCCGCAAAATTTAATTCCCGCAAAAATTTATCACCTTAAGGTAGTCTATTATTTTAGCGATGTCACTTTTTGCATACAGATGTCTTACTGGAGAATGAATTGTTATTATTCGGAGTGCTTTTAAATGGCGTGAACTCTTTTTGTTAGGGGATTTCTATTTTGTGCCCAAACTTGAAACCCGCAGATTAAATGCGAATTAACGATTGCATTTTATTATCTATGTAAAGTCGTATTTTAGCTATCATCTCAACGTTCCTACTGGTTTCCTATATAATGGTAGTGATATGGGTGTTCCAATCGAGATATTCATCAAGAATAATGCCTAAAAGTATTTAGTGGATTGTACTGGACGGAGTTTTTTACCACTTGTTCTGAAGTTTATAATTTTTGTAATTTTTTTGAAATTTGAATGAAAAAGTACTGTAGTGATGTTTTTGTTGAATTTTATTGGTTCTTAAACAAGTACAAAGATGTTTAAAGTCATGATTCAACTGCGAATTTTATTTCTTTATTGATGAATTTAAATCTAAAATACTTGTATCATTGACAAAATGAAAAACGGAAGAATGTATTATAGAGTTATTTAAATAGTCGATATATATTAAAAAAGAGTAGTGGCCCTAAAACAGATCCCTGTGGAACTCTATGTTTTATTCTTATTGATGCTGAACTTTTACCATTTATTGAAGCTTGTTGCGCTTTATTTGTCAGATATGTATAAAACCAGTTTTTAGACTTTGCTTGAAACCCGTAATAATCTAATTTTTTAGAATGTAATGTTCAACTGAATCAAATGCCTTTTTTAGATCTATAAAGACACCTGCTGCAACTTTTCCAGAATTGAGCGCCGCCAAGATGTTTTTAGCTAGTTTGATTTTTTCATTGTTTGTAATGTGTTTCTTTCTAAGAAACCTACCGAGGCAAATATGTTAGCTGGTACTTCTATGGGAAGTCCATCAATTCGAATAAACCACTTCAATACAATAACAGGTTAAAGACAAGAGGAAGCATTGCAGTTTTGAGAAAATACAATGTACCGTAATAAAACACAGCAGTGTTTAAGAGGAGAAAAATGTTGCTGTCGTAATGTTAGCACACAAATACGGACCTTCCTAAACAGAAATAATCTATTAAAAGGTTCTAGTCATGTAATCGAAGGAGGAAATTTTCAACTGGTCGCATTTTTTCGTTTTCAAAGTAGCTAATCTGATAATCGAGTAGTAATAGTGATCGAGGAAATATCTTATAGTTGCTGGAGCTAATGAGCATTCTGGGAGCTTTTGCAGGAACTAATCATACATTTTTATAGCATTTGTTTTAATATAAAAGCCATAAATTATTACTGGAAAGCAATTGCACAACGAAAATACGGTTCTCAGTCAGCACTTACGTTTTCATAGATATTTAGGTGTTAGTAACTCGATTTTGACGGACACGCTATATCTGCCTATATCTTTATCAAGAGTCAGAAGGATATTTTGACCATTTTGACACAGTGCTATATCTCACATTTTTACAAAATGTGAGATATAGCAGTGTGTTTAGAAAAGATAACGTTAAATATTAGGAGTAAAAAAAATTTTCAATAACTTGCGATGTACTGTTTTTCATCGTTGAAATCTTTATGAACATTTCTCATCTTGTACAATGCTATTAACCTGCCACTGGGTTTTGTACAATGCTATTAACCTGCCACTGGGTTTTGTACAATGCTATTAACCTGCCACTGGGTTTTGTACAATGCTATTAACCTGCCACTGGGTTTT
>JAUZNK010003174.1:0-11055 GCA_035046665.1 Euphysa ruthae | reverse complement strand
TGTTTCACTACTATTCTTTAATGGGGAGGGCTACGAGCTTGAAACTTTCTGGGGAGGGCCGAAACAACCCAGGGAGTGTCATAGAAAAAAAATTTGAAAAATTTGATATCTTTTTTTTTTTTAGATTTATTGATTTATTTTTCGATTGATTGACTTTTCGATTGATTAAATTTGATTTTTTCTGAAATTTCAAAAAAGTTGAGATTTTCGTGTTTTTTAGATTTTTCGAAAATTTTCAAAAATCTGATTTTAGGTTGTTTGAAGCGTATCCCAAATATGAAAAACTAGCCAATCGGGCCCGGAGAGCGCAAAATCTGCTAGTATAATATAACAAAAAGCTTCGTAACTTCAAGAACAGGCCTGGTGGAGTGATTTAAAAAGTGCATGGGTTTAAAATCGTCTGCAACCCCTTCTCTCGCCTACCCTACCATCCCCTCCTCTCTGCTCCCCTCGCATCCCCTCCCCTTGCTTCGCTTCGCCTCCCCTCCCCTTCCATATTTATATTTATTTATTTATAATGTAATACTTCGAAAGAGTTATATATAATATATGTCAAATCGTAATAATATTTACATTGTTCATGTAAAAAGCGATTATAGTTTGAACAAGCAAATTGTAATATTATTTACAATGTTCATGTAAAAACTCGAAAATTGTATTTGCGATTATCGTTTGAACAAGCAAAGGCATTTGTGATGGCGATTAAGTCAAAATTAGCAGAGCACTCCTTATGGAATATTAAAATGGCAAGTGAGTTGAAACGGCTTGGTAACATCATAGATCGCATCCAAGTTTTCACTTATCTTGCCATTGAAAATGTTTTTGCAGCTGTCGCACTAGTGGCTGGGTTTACAACCAACAAAGTACACAAAATACAATTGTTTTTGATTCGTTCCTTCTATTCAGAGGGAAGTGACTACATTACACTAATTAAATCATCGACACAAACGAAATTGTCTCCTTTGAATACGACTTTGAGAGTTTGCAGTTCCACTTCTACTTCTTCTACATTGATATCTAACTGATGATTGTTCTCTACCTTCGACAGTTCTTTTGTAGTGCAGTTTTTTCGAAGAACTATGAAGCTTTGAAGAATAAGGATTCTAACTGCTCCAAAATCAAAAATGAAGGCTGAATAAAACTTTTCCGGACGGAAGACACCAACGTATCAACAGCGTCATAGAACAAAACCCTGAAGTCGTGAGGAACTTCTGGATGGTGAGAGTTCGTTTCAGGTGAGTTGTAACCTTCGACATACTGCAGAATAGAATAGTTTGGTACTTTTCGTTTGCGTTTGGGCTTTTCGACGTAGGGAAATTCTATGGTTTTATTTGCACAACGATCGTAAATCTTATCAAAAATTTCCTCGTTCCGCATTCCTTCAATAACATCGATCGTCAGAAATGCTAGGCGCTCGCCAGCCATAGCAGGTATCTTTTCATCCTGAAGTGTCTTTGAAAGATTATATGTATGAGAATACAAAAGCTTTCTAAATTTAACTTACTTTTACATCCATTGATGCGCGACTTGATTTCCTTTGTTAATCCGCGCTCTCTCAAACATTCATCCCACTAATTGTGTAAATGAGAATAGGTGACCCGTACTGTCCATTGTGCTGTCGAAAATTTTGTAATGTTTTTAGATACACCACTCTCGTTATCAGTATCTTCAATTGTTGCTTCTTTTAGAGAGACGAGCATTGTCTCACGCTTGGGAGAAAACTTAATTAGGACACCAATCTCGGCCGCAGTGTCCATGGTGTCCAAAAGAAATATAGATCGCTTTGTTAGATCTTTGACAGACAAGCTTAAGAAATGGAAATGGCAAGGAGAGTAGTGAGCTTTTGGTTTCATTTCGAAAATTTTTTTTGTAGCACTAGATTCTTTCCGAGCATATTGCTGGCACCGTCATAATATTGTACACGACAATTATCAAGAGGTATTTGCATCCGCAGTAAAATATCCTTATTAGCACAAGCGATCCTGTCACTCTTGATATTTTTGACCTCGTAATAGCCTAAGAACTCTTCTCGGTCTGAAACAATCATCTAACCATCGCAAGCAAAGTGTTAGTTGCTCTTTATTGAATATGTCTGTATATTCATCACAGATTATCGAAAAAAATGATTTTCTAATCTTTTCACATACCTCGCAAATGATCTGATGATGAGCATTATTATTTAATTTTGAGTGTCATGAGAAAATTACTTGTCCGACTTCTTTAGCATCCAGTTGCTTAGTTCAAGGAAATCTTTGCATCATAATTTCAAAAGTTGAATAAAATTTGAATTTTCATCACTTTTGTTACCTCTTAAGGCCAACCCTTGACATCCTAAAAACTGTAAACTTTCTGTGATTTCTTGCAAACATCGTCTATTTCGTGTCATGTCATTTTTCTTGACCTGGTCGGACATCTCGCGAACGTTTCCGCAACGTGGAACTGTCATTTTATAAGTCAAGGCAGCAATGTGCCACTTCAATTTTTGGTGTTCTTTTAGAACACCTAATTTTTCTTCCAAATTTGAAACCCGACTTTGAGAAAGCCATCTTCTGTGTTTCTCTCAGGTCATGACTTGTCCTTATGACGCTTAAAAATAAAACGAGCGGCACTGTCATTCTTTTTATCATAATCGAGCCAGCTAAATTCTTTAAACCAAGTTGCCTGGTAAAACCGTTGTTGATTTCAAATGAAGTCTTTGGAAACGGAAATGAATCACCTGATTGATAAGATTTGTCAGTCTTTAAACATGAATCCACTGCAGTCTCCTCGACAACTGCTTGCAGAGCACTAGCTGTTTCTTGAGGAGACACTCTTCGACAGAAGACAACGATTTAAAGAAACTGTCAATTCTAACATATATTTTCTTCTTTCGCGGCGGTTCTATTCTTCACCATTTAACTATAGCAAAATTGAACTAAAAAAATTGTCTGTTTTCAAATAAAGAAATTTCCAGTGTGTTATATTATAAAATACTGTTAACGGTATCTACACTTATGTGCATATAAAAACTGTGCGATGGATATATCTTGAGTATCTATCTGAGTATGTCTCTCTTCACGGTCAGTGAACATTGAACATTCCTGTGATAAAGAAAATTCATAATTTGTTGTTTAGTGTACAATTCTTTCATAATCAGACGACTAAACCTGTCGCAATTTATTTTTCATTTGGTACATCACATCTTCATATGTGACAGATACGTGGATGAAAATTTTATAGTGCGAATGTTCGTACATAGCAAGTTTGATATCAAAAGTAATTCATAAATGCTGCTCCATAGGCCCATTTTATTATAAAAGAGAAAAAAAACATTACTTAATAAAAAATTGGGAAGGTGGCTGTTTCCCCCAGAAACTCGGATTTGTGATTTTTGAGTGGATACTTTTCCATTCTTGGAGATCGTAGTTCCCTCGAAACAATGTTAAATGTACGCAAAAGTCGTTCCCAGAGAACCATAAATACAATAAGTTCGTACCACTCTATCTTCTTTCTCAAAAAAATCGCTGCGCTCTTTTCCTTAGGATTTTCGTTAACAAGAGAAAATCTGGTCAAAACCTTAAGAATATGTACATAGCAGTCGCCCAACGCTTGCACCGAGTCAAATGCCAGATGTTCACCTGGTAGAGCAGAACTTCTTCAATTTCACGGATCCAGTATCACCTTCCACTGTAAGCTCCCGCCACCTATTCAAGGATTTTCCAAAATATTTTTTGCATGATTTTAACTAACTTTTCATTTTGGATGATTTTGACAGAATCACCATAAAAAATTTTTTGATGAAGCATTAGTGAAATTTGTGGTCCATTGGGGCCAAGTTTAGGACCTCTTTTGTTCTTGCTATATGTGAAGACATGACACAAACACTAGACTGTGAAGCACTTTTTTACGCAGATGACTCTGCTTGATTTTCCAACAAAAGGATGTAAAAGGAATAGGAAATACTCTAAACAGAAATTTTTCTAACCTTTTTTTTTTTTTTTTTTTTTTCTTTTTTTATAGATACATATATATTACGAATTTGGGACACGGGACGAGGACAGACATACACCACCTAAATTCTGCTATATAGTATCTCGCCCGAACTTAGATAGTGGTTTCACCGTAAGCGCAGTCATCAAGTGGGCTCGAACCACATTCCTTATCACTCTATGGTCTCCGTAGTTCGACTCCTTAGACCACTGCGCCACGGATTCCGACCTTAGTGAGTGGTGCGTCCATAACAAACAAGTATGCACTTTGGAGAAGAAAAACCAAATCTAGTCTCTTTTCATCTAAAATGAAAGCTAAAAAACAGATCCCATGAATATAATTTATAGAGGGGCATCCATTAAACAACATACCTCAGTAAAATACCTAGGATGCGTATTAGATAAAACCCTGAGTGGAGAGACAATGGGTCGCTATGTTTTAAAATTAATTCTAAACATAAGTTTTTATATAGAAAACAATCTTTCTTAACACCAGTCTTGAAGCGTCCTCTACGCAATGTTCTGATTCAACCTCACTTTGACTATGCATATTCTGCATGGTATTTAGGTCTCAACGAATCACTTAAATCCGTTTGAAAAGTGCACAAAATAAATGTAAAAGTTTTTATTTGTTTAAATATGAATAGTCGTGCCCATATTGGTACTGAGCAGTATAGAGCCATAAATTGGCTGCCTGTTGATTGGAGGGTTAATCAGTGTGTTGCTGCACATGCATTTGAATTCTGCAGTAGAATCAACCTAAATTACATGTCTAGAATTTTTAAAATTTCTGAAAATAGAAGACCCTTTTACGCAACAGCTATCTAAGGCTAGATACACCCTTGAGAAGATCTACCATGGGAAAAAAATTTCTGTCTTCAAAAAGTCACTTTACATGGAACAGGCTTTCTAATGAAATGAAATCAACCACAAACTACAACGTTTTTATACATAATATAGAGGTAAAATTTTCTTTTTATTGCTATTTTTTGGCTGAGTCAATTTCTTTGTGTTTTTTGTGTGATCTATAACGGAACCACATTGGAGAGATTGTTGTGACAGACAATTTTTGTGCCTATCCTGGCCACTATTTATTTTTTATATTTTGTTTATCTTTGTTGTTATTTTTCGTTGTCTATTATCTTATCTTGTAATTTTCATTGCATATGTATAATTTTTTGTGGCAGAACACTGGGGATTCATACATTTCTTTTATCATCTTTTGCACTTCTCCCCGCATACCACTCATTATTGGTGTCAACCATACCTCTTGCGTCAGCATTTGTAACTTTGACAAAACCCAAAAATGATTCTACACTTTCTAATTTGTCCCCACCAATATAAACCTGTCAGATAATAACATTGAGTTAATCGCGTGTGACATCAATAGTAGTATCCAAAAATGAACAGTTTATTTTACCTATCATAGCCTTTCTAACAGCACTACCTAGCAGTTCGATAATTTCCTCCTGCAGGGTGTTACTCATCTATTTCGTCGTACGTTATATGAGCGAATTTGCTTCCGACAGTATTTCATTATATTGAGCAACCAAAACAATCGATCTCAGAAAATTCCCACCCTCGCACGCGCCTTCTCCTATTTTCTCACGATGACCACGTAACACCAAACCGAGAGAACAAAGAGTCAAAATGGTGAAAGACTTTGATCCAAAATGACACGTTTAATTTCATCCGTTGCCCTGCTTCTTCAGCAATTGCTTATTTCAGTTTTCTATCACCCATAGTCTCGTGCAGCATTAGTATGTATTTGTGATTGTTCGTGTTTTGAAATTTTTGTACTCATGTTGTAAATGTTTCCGGCAACACCATCAATCCATGCTCGATTCTGTTGACAACCCCAGTCGGCAAAGAGCCAGCATATCTCGCAATACGGCCTGAAGATAAAAAGTAACAAGTAACAAAAACATTGTCTTAGTATATTGATGTCACTATTGGAATACGATTCTATAAAGCTAGGCTTACCTTTCGGATTGGTAAACTACTTCTGCAGGTTGGTCTGCACCGACCATGTTCTATGATTATTCGTTTTAAAGCAGGAACTATTACATATGCATGAAATTAATTACTAAGGTCGTTGTTTGGTTTGTGATGTTCATCATCACTATTATCTCCATCACCAACTGAAGCCTCCTTTAACTCGGTACTACTATCGTTGTTTATACTGTCGTTATTATCGATGTCATCATCATCGTCATTTTCTTAGGACCGTGGTTTCAGGTTTTAGGCATCTAACCTTTCGAATTGCGTGACCGCTTTAATCCATATGCCCACTCATTCTTTCAAACCTAAAACAAAAAATAAACTCGAAGCTCGGTAACAAATAGTATTATTAAACAAAAAGCCAGGTCAAAGAATTTATATCCAGACAGACAAAAAATAATCTTTTCCAATATTTTAGCCTTAACGCGCCCAGAATATTTTCGTAGTCGCCTTCTCTGTTAAACTCATTCTACCAAATAAATATACTTTCTGCACGTACAGCAGGATCACATATAAGAATCACCTTTATACTTATAATAAAATTGTATTCCTCAATGACAACAAGTTAATTTTTTCGCTGTCTTTAAAATACAAACACTTTATGTCTTAAAATTTATTTCATGAACACAGCCTGAATGAAATGCTAGGTGCTGAACAAAATAAATCAAGTCAATTTGAGTTGAGTATTTTAAGAATAAAACCATATTGAGGAAGTACGTATATTCTTCTGGCTAAAAACTTTTCGAACAATAAGATGTAAATTAATGTGCAAAGTGAAGAAGAGCTTTTTTTTAGTTTCAATTTTGGCACATTTTTCCCTTACGAACGATTGTTATGAACGTGGTTACAAATAAAATTAAATGTCTCAACACTTAAGGGTTCCAGGTTCCGCCGAAATTAGGGAAAAAATTTAAGAGTAGACGTTTGCAATGCAAAAATGAATGCGCTTTTCCTGTGTGAATTACCTAGCTAAAGAATGCTAGAAGGCTAAAAAATTAGTTTTATATATTTAAAGGAGCATCGATATGAGTTAATTAAAAATATCATTCAGCTTAAGTTCCAAAATGTCAAAACATATTCATGAAATACTATTTCGTAATAATTGTTTACGGAGGTTGGCAATCACACGAAGTTCTCAATCTGTGCAGAAAGTTTTAGAAAATGATAGAAAGGGGGAAAAATTTTTAAATATTTACAAAATTTTAATACCAGTAGAAGGCTCGTGTCATGAACGCCAATTTTGAGAACGTTTTGTTGAAGTACTATTATCTAAATATGATCGTTTGAAAATTTGTTTGGATATCAATAAAAACTTTTATTTTAGATTCGTAGTTTGCACGCTGTGCAGCGATTTCAAATATTACAAACAACCATATATTTTTCATGGTGTGGATGACCGTGAAAGATTTTTCAAGTACGAGCAAGGAGGAGCAAAACGAAAGAATTGAAAGGAAGAAAGCAACTACTTTATCTCCTCGAATAAGTTGTTTTAAAAATTTAATAAATTCGCTCTGTTTTATTTTCATATATCTAAAAATTTGAATATATCAATTACTGTATTACCAGAGGTAGCTGTTAAAGTTGCCTAATTCAGTAATGTAATGTTTATCTTCTTTTGAAGATGAGGCGGGCAATGTAGAAATGTAAGCAAACGCTTGTCGTATTTTTTTAAAAATTAAACTTGAGTTCGCAAGAAGAGACAACTACTTGACCTACTGTAAACAATCGTTTATTGTGATGTTGATAAAGTTATCGACACTAATAAGTAAATCTTTGAAAATCATGCCTCCCTTCACTATTAAAGAAACATAGTTTTTTCTTATTAAGAGTGGAAAAACGAAAGAAACAGCCATTATAAAAACTCTTGATCATGGAAGAAAATTTAAAAATATAGCTAAGTGGTAACATTTTTATTGTCATGTGTTCTTATAACGTAAGTATGAAAAAAAAAAAGAAACGAAATGTTGAAGTACGTTTAGATAAAAAAAAATCTGGTTTAATACCTTCTTCGAAATTTTCATGCTTGGCAGAATTGAGCGGTTATTGTAACAATTTAATGGCTTTGCTTCTTGAACAAACCGGTTATTCAATAGACCAGTTGTTACAGAAAATATATCTTGTACAATTAAAGTGAAACAATGGGATGTACCTGGAGAGGTTAATTTTATTTTAAAGCTCCAGCTATGAACACGGTTGTTCAGAAAGAAGCAGACTCTAAAGATATCTCATGCATCCTTTATGATCCACGAACCCACCCACAAAATCTCAAAGAAATAAGCGGACTCTAACAAAAACTTGAACCAAATAATAGACTTATTAGTTATGAACATTGTATTGTAATCGAACAAAGTTTAACAGTACTGGATATATTAAAACAGAGTTTGGTGAAATGCCTATTGGATGCACATTATTGTATCAACTTCACCCTTTAAAACTTTTATCAGAAATAGGAACTTTGGATCAATTCCTTACTCTTTATTGAATGATAATATGACAAATATATCCAGAGAGATCTATAACTATGGAGCAATACTTTAATGTTTTGAATTACTTCTTATGGAAGAATGTTGAAATCCACAAGACAATATTCATTCAACCAAATTTGTTTTAGTTACCTGTATTGCCTGATGCTCTGCTCAGTAATAAAACGATCAATAAGAAAGAAGCATTTTTGAAATTCTCAAAATGAAAAAGAAATATTTCAATCAAACAACTGGTCAATAACGAGTCTTTTTTTGTCGAGATGAAAGGCAATGTACCATATTTGAGAAAAAAAAACGATTAATATTTGAGCAAAATTCAGAGAAATATGGAATAAGCTGGAGCACGTTTTGGTGACTTAATTAATTTTAAAGGTCTTATCATCATTAAAATTATGTTTGATATAGATTATTTTTTAGACTAAACTGGAAAAATTGATAATTTTTATACAGATTAATACTTACGCAGGATCCTTATGAAGGTTGTAAATAACAATAGCAACAGAGAAAAACTTTACTGTCCATGCTTTTAAAATATTTTTTCGATTAAAAAGATATATGCTATGTACTGTGTAGCATAATGAAAAAAAAAGTGTATCAAATTGCATGTTACGTTATTTAAATATAAAAAAGCTGATTAAAATCATTCCATAAGTGATATTGAAACCCTTTTCATTTTGAATTGAGGCTGGTAGACAATTAAACAGCATGCTGTCCATATTTGATTGGTTAAAAACAAATGATATTTTGTTTCGTATTTGTCGAAACAGCTTTACTCTACTTATATCTCTTTAAACATGTATTCTTACACTGGGATATTCAGCTCCAACAGAAGACTTTCAAAATCATTCTCTATAGCAAATTTCCTATCAGCCATAATATTATCGTTAGGTCCCGAAATATTTTCATTAAATAATGCTGATCTCGAAACAAGCTCTTTAAGTAAAATAGATCAAACATATAGTTGGCTCAAAAATGTTATGGAGCCTGACGGTGCTATTCCCAGTAAATATTTCTAAGTTACATGTGGCTTATAGTGAGAATACAAGCTACTTTGTGTCGACAAAGAAGGTGGTTGTTGGCAAAGTAACTTTGAAACCAATAATACAATGAGTTGATGGGCAAGTCCTTTTAAAGCTTTCGGGCATAGCATTGTTTATTTGAGATTTTGTAAGCCAAATGGGAATACTAACAAGAAAAAATTACATTAACATAATCCATGTTGTTGTCAACCGTGATACTGTTGTACTTATGTGTACAAAACAACCATGATATATGTAACAAGGGAAACTTTTTAGCCATGTTAAAACGAGAAAAAATTGATCAATTGGGCTTGTTTTTGACTTTGGTCCTAATTTTCCATAGTTTTCAAACAAATTATCATATGATAATGTTTGATTTTGTTCATGAAACCTATGTCTGCATCTACGACTAAATTTTTACACGGTTTGAAATGTTTATTATCCTTTGATAAGTTTTCAAAGCGGTAAAATTTATTTTGTATGTGATATTCATTTTTTATTCAATATTATATTTTCTTCTGTTAGATTTTTTATTCGCATCTTCATTTTCACTTTTTTTCTCTTCAGCTTTTCTCTGTAATTGTTTAACGTTTTACAACAACGCAACTAGAGTTTTCAACGCAACCCGAAATTTTCATTCTTATCAGAGAAAAGCTTATTTACCGTGGTCATTGTCTATTCGAAAGTTAAAATTTTACAATGAAAAATTTACCTAAATATTCATTATATTTGTAGGATGTCATAAGTATTTGCATTCTATCATACATTTTTTTTCAAAGTCCATTTTTACCCAACTTTTTAAGGTCCAAAAAATTGGCCTATATTTTTGTTTTCGTGCCTAAAGGCCATGAGTTAAAGGAAATAATACGTAAATATTATTTAAAAGCAATTGTCCCTTATGAAATAAAAAAAAATACCAACAAAAGAATAGGGTGGGTGTTGTTTAATAACGAGAATATTGATACACCTTAGACGTTTGTTAAACTAGTTTTACATTTCGCTTGAACTGAAAAATTACATCTCGGCGTTTTTTTGCTCTTTAGAAATGTTTAAAAATCAAACCCAGTTTTTTTTCTGAGTCGTAAAAAAAGCTTTTAAAAATTGGTATACAACACATAGTTACATAGCTCCCCATTAAATTGGTCTCTCTGATAGACATAAACACTATACCGTATTTTATTGAATAGAGAACACGGCTTTTATTTATTTTTTATAAGAAAAATGTGCGGCTTATATTCAAGGGAAAAATAAAGTAAGTGAACTAATATTAACAATAACCAATATTAACAATATAATATATAACTTAATATATAACTTCTTAACACCAGCCTTAAAGCGTGCCCTATGTAATGCTTTGATTCAACCTCATTTTGACTATGCATGTTTTGCTTGGTATTTAGGCCTCAACGAATCACTTAAAACCCGTTTGAAATATGCACAAAATAAATGAATACGATTTTGTTTAAATAAGAATAGTCTTGCCCATATTTTTACTGAGCAGTTTAGAGCCATAAATTGGCTGCCTGTTGATATGAGGGTTAATCATTGCTGCACACGCATTTAAGTTCTGCAGTAGACCCAACT
>JAUZNK010003173.1:0-11055 GCA_035046665.1 Euphysa ruthae | reverse complement strand
GATCAATATTGCTGCTGCAGTGACTTGGTGTGCATGTCGGGTTATAGTGTTGTGTGAAGATTTGAGAAAGGAATCTGCTGTTCCACTTGAAGTAATTTCTGCTTGGACTAACGCAGCAACCCAACCACTGTTTTCTAGTCACTTTCCTAATGCTTTCATTGCAGTCAGTTCAATGTGCAACCCTCCAAACATTATAACAAAATAGCGTAAAACCTTGAAAGTTTTAAACTGTCGAAACTTCAAAAATTACTTGAATAGCACTAACCCTTTAATCTGAATTTAATGATTCATTTAATAGCTCTTTATTTTGTTTGATAACTGCATTGCTTGCTGGAACAGTTGGATCATCTGTTGGCATGATTATTGTTGGCAGTAGCATTCAATAAAAACAGGTAGTGTCATTTGAGATGATTGTCTAATAGCTTGTCTGAAGGTGCTGTTATACAAAAGTAACTGATGTGATGTTAAACCTCTTTGTGTTTCTTGTACATCTTGGGAATTTAACTGAATATTTGATCCTCTTAATATCAAAGATACAAAAAAGACTGTTGTGATATTGACTGTTTTTAAACACTTGATTCAAATCGAAAATAAATCCTAACTTTTTCGAGTTACAATGTAGAATCTTGCTTGCTTTAGCTAGAGATATCAATCACATCATTATCAAAATTTTTATTGTGCATCATTTTAAGCGCATTTCTTACATTATCCTCAAAAACAATTAATGCATCTCGACCTTAACTATGCCCTTGAAAATTATGAATGTTAACAAGACTTCTATTTTTTAAATGGGTTGAGTGAATTTTTCCAACAAATTTGTGTCCAAGTTGTTTTAACTTTTCACTACAAAGTTTTACTAAATTGGATAGTTTGAAAACTGAATATTCAGTCAATGCCAGCTTTGTTTCTGTTTATAATTGGTCAGCTTGATTGTATAATGATGTTAAAGATTTGGGATATTAGATCACCCACACCAAGTTTAGCTAATAAAACAGTGTCCTCTAGTTTAAGAGCATTCTCCCTTACTCTTTCATCAAGAGTGAACGTTGTCGCCTGGTGTAAATTAGATTACCACAAAAGAAACAACTAAAACTATTAAACGATGCTCCGCCAGAGCTATATCGAGTTTTTTTAGAAGATAATGGGACTTCATTGTCATCCTTTTTCTTTTTTTTCTCGCTGAATTATTTGTTGCAGTTTCATTATACTGAACCTATAAAGATATTATTCGAAAGAAGTCTTTTTTAACTTTACTTAAAGTAAAGTTAAAAAAGACTTCTTTATATTTCAGTATTATTTGAAAATTTGTGTTTACCTATTTCTGCAAGATTTATGCCATTTTGATTTTTTTACTAACAAGGTGTTCCTGTTCTATTATCAAGTAGATTAATATTTAGAGGAATTAGCAACGCATCCAAGCCTATAAACTTCAACTTCTAGATCAACTCTTGCGGATTTTTCTGCTGGGCAGTGAGGAGACTCTTTGGATGACTCTTGACACATACATTTTAACCAATCTTTATCACCATCTGCCATATTAAAATGTTTCTAAAATAGGTAAAAAATATTAATGAAGCAAATCTATAACAAACGAAAAACATTGACATAAGAACCAAGTTTTTTGATCGTATCATGGTATTTTAGCTAGTTTGTAATTTGCAGGTCCAATTCTAACTTTAAAAATACTAATGTAAAATAACAATTATTTTGACTAGTTATAAAACATTACAAATTCTTGCTTATTACAATGTTAGATGATTATTGTGTCATTTTCTACTATTTTACAGACCAGAAGTCAAATTTTGACTGTGATCAGTAAAATTAAACCAGCTATATATTTATAAGAATATTTTATTTTATTACAAAAATCTTATGAAGTACAGTATTTGAGCCAAATATTAAGTCTTAATCTAAAATAATTTTGTAGTTATTGCGAAAATTGTGATTTTGCATTTTTTTTTTGCTCCTGTCTAAATTATATAACTATCAGAATTTTTTGGGTTCGTATCTAAAATGACTTATATTATGATATTGGAGATCATTACAATGTTTCATGCTTTACCACAAAATTCACATTTTTTTGAAAAATATGTCGTTTTTCCCCTCACTATGATGCAATATTAAATTTCCTTCTTTTTGTTGAATTGGCTTTGAGAAAGCAAAATTTCAATGTCAAATTGTAGGAATTCAGTTTTTTTTATTTTTGGAATTAGTCATCAGGAATCCTATAAATTCATCCCTGTCTGTATTATTAGTTTTTTCTTGATTTATGATATTTATTTTAGATTTCACTAAGAGCTAGAAAGTGACGAAGCACAAATTTTCCAAAAAATTTTTGTTAGTCCGAAATCAAGACAAAACAGGCCAAATAGGACCCAAAAATAGGTTTTCTACTTTTCCACAAAGCTTCTCATTTGACTTTTCTGGTTTTAAGGGTTATTAAATGGATCTTTAGACCTATAGGACCACCTAAAAAAAACTCTGTTTTTTTTTTTGTTGACTTTTCTGATAAAGTTATTCTCTAAATATGCTGATATTTTTGATCTTTATCTTTATCTTTTGTTCTTCGGATGAGGGCAGCTAATATTAATTTCAACAATATTCCAGATGTTATCATTTTATTTGTTTTAATTTTAAAATTTTTATTAATAAATGAGATTTTTAATTGTATGATAATGATCATCTTAATAGAATTTGTAACTGTATATACATGTAATTGATAAGGAATTGCATGGTCTCAAAAATTTTGTCAAAATGAATAAATGACTCACTCATTTCTATCTTGTCAAGGTTTAGATGAATTTTTTTGAAAAATATTTAATTCTTCAGATGCTTATAATAATTTATATTATATATAATATGATTACTTTAAAGGACTGAACACTACAAAAATAAGTTACATGAAGGTTGAAAAGTAGGTTGAAATATTATTAAAAATATATATTGATTCATAAATTAAGGTCATTTTAAGGTTCTAGAATAAGTTCTAAGTTAGTTTCTTTATTTATACTTATTTTAGAAACTTAAAAGGACCATAACTTGAGAGTTTAGAAAAATTTTTGGATATTTTTTAAGTTCATATGACTAACTTTTTTAAGCGTTCAATACTATATCATACACAAGATATATAGATTTTTCATGACTTGATGAGATTTCTATTACAAAAAACTTCCCCGAAAAAGTTTTAAAATAAATGGTCTCTGAAAAAGGGTTACCAATGAAATTATTTTTTAAAAGATAATAAAGGAAAAAATAGATAAATAAAACGTTAAGATATTTGCATTTAAATATAATCAATATAATTTCGGAAACATGTGCATTCAACCGTAAATTACTATCTCTGTTTATGCCTAATAGTTTCTGATTTCTACTTTCCCATATCTTTGAATCCCCTAATTGAAACAAATAGTGTTGATGTTTAATACGAGATAAAATTAAATGGCATTTGTCTTCGTTTAGTTTGGTACAGTTATTTTGGAACTATTCTTTAGCTAACAAACTGTCGTATTCCAGTCTTAAAAGTAATGAATTTAAATCATAATAACAATGTTGCAAATAACTGTTCAAAATCTTTTGGACATGACATCCATGACATATGCAATAATCTATCGGACAGGAATCCCAAAAATTTTTTTCAGAAGTACACAAAAAATATATAGTGGAAATTTTCATTCTTATTTCATTAACTGCAAGTCCTTTCATGGAAGAGTTGCATAATAGTTTGGTAATTATATAATAGATATGGTTTCATAATTCCATTGTTTGAAAATCATTTTTTTCAAATAACCTTTTTTAGAGATTATTTTAAGAAAATTTAAATTTATACACGCAATAATCTTCCTATTAATAACCTTAATTTTTTTTACTTCGTTCTTAACAAGAATTCACCAAAATGCGTTGTTTAAAATTTATCATAAGCAAACAATAAAATTTATGTAAGTATAATTTTTCTTTGTATTTGTTCCAAATAAAATTACTTGTTTGTCAATTTATTGATATAATATCCACACTATTTATTAGTAGTGTCTTTCATAGAATTAATTATGCATTACTTTGAATACATTATTTCACTTAAATACATCGAAGATCAATTTTTTTAAATAACATTTCTAATAGAATATCTTTTTTATATTTGTGGCTTAACTGTCTTTAGCCTTGGATGCTCTATTATTAAATAAACATGCATATTTTACTTTGAAAAAATAAATGATCAAAAAGAATATAACGACAAAGAATATTGACCTTATAAAACAAAATGAAAATTAAATAAAAAATAAAGACAAACAATTAACGATCTAAAAAATGATATAGAAAAACTGAACGAACAAAAGAGAATAAGATATGATAATGAAATAAGAAAAATTACAAACTATACAAATAAAGTGTATCTTTTTTTTGTTGCGATTCCTGATTGTTTATATAATCAGCAATCTCAACAAAACATTTTACTAGAAAAAATAACAAAACAGAAACACTATTTAATTTACCTAAGCTAAAAACAAATGCATGATCACGAAACCAAATTATAGATAACCCTGAAAGAAACACAGATATAACAACAACAAAAAAAAAACACAATATCAATGCATCACTTAATCCTTTTAATCCATTTGTTCAATAAAGACACAAGTCTTCACTACAACCATAAAAGTATTCTACTTTTGAAAAACCAAATAAAAATGAAATATCTATTGGTGCGGTTTTATATGAAGCTCTTTTTCCAGCGTTTTTCTTCAAAATTCTTGTATTTAAAAAAAGTAAGAAGTAAAAAGTGACATTTGAATTTGAACAATTTTTTTTTTTTTTTTTATAATAGATTGTTTATAGACCATTAAAAATTTTAAAAAAGCAAGTTTTGGCAAACCAACTTACTGAAACTAATTTCCACGGGTTGGATTGAAGAAACTTCAAAAAACTTTTCATGAATGAATCATGTAAATTTTAATTGTTCAAAGTTATTCTAAACTTAAATTTTATTAAGTCTTCCGTGATACAAATGAAACACTGCTAGTGGTTGCAATAAATTTACATTTTTTGTTAATTTTTTTGTATTTATCAGGTTTATTCTAATGAATGTTTTATTTATAACGGTGCTGATTGGTTTCATTTTAGCAAATGCAGTTTGAACTTGATTCGTTAAAGGACAAAGATTGTAAAATAGTTGAGTTAGAGACAAAGCTCAAGCAAACAAGTTATGACCTTGAGGTAATTGAAATAAATGTTTAAAATATATTCTCTGATTAACTATTTTTGTTTTTTTGGACTTCATGCTCTGGTAAGCCCAAATCATTTGTTTTCACTATTAAAAAGCAATTTTTATCCAAATTAGTAAAAATTTCTGGGACGGAAAGGGGGAGGAGAATGGGTGATGCTAGTTATTGTTTGCGATTCTAGGAAAATTGTCCCCAGAATATTTTTTCTCAAAAACTGATCACTGGTATATTGCCACCGGTATATTGCCCCTTAAGTAAACTGCACCTCAGCTCATTTTTAATTTTTCTAAACTTAAAGGTGTAATATATACAGTACACTTCAATGGTGCGTTTTAGTTGCATTTATAAACTATGTAATTTTTCTGTAAATTACACAGAAGTTGTAATAGAGCATGTGAAATGAGTCTTTTTGCTTGAAGGTGTTCTATAAATAAACAACAATAACATACCTTCTGAAAATTTTCAATACATATGTTTTTAAAACATAAACAGATGGTCCATCACTTTTAGAAGAAAGAGGTGACTGACTAACCACTTTATAAATTGGCAAATAACAGAAAATTGCTAGTAATTGGAATATTAAACAATTCCATTTTCAACAGTGAAGAAAGAGGTAGAAAAATAAAGTATGTTATACCTTTTTGCAGTATGTTAGAAGTCTCACACATAATATAAGCTTGTAACTATTTGTATTTTACAGTTTTAACAAGTTTTTGTTTTTGCCTTCACTTTTTTTATGGGTATAAATATTATGTTGTTATTATTTTGAAAAAGAAATTTCTTCTTACATATATTTTTTAGTTTTAAAAACAGGCGTCTTAGCTTTAGTTTTTGACTTGAGATTCATGAGTTATATAGGATTTAAAGCCAAACTATTGTTCCGCGCTCAGGATTGGTTAACAAAAAAAAAAAAAAAAAAAAGTTAAATTTGGGTCATTGTGAAAAGAGGTGATAATTTATTCGTTTTGGAAGTAGTACTGATTACCTAGAAAAATTAGTCCAAAAATCCTATAATTTTGAAACGTATTTTCCACGTCTTCTAATCTACTCATGCATTTTTTTTGTTTTGTAGTTGCCATGTCAATACCATTATACGATAAAGAATACAGTACTTTTTAACATGAAATTCTCAAAGAACATCTTTCAGTGAATTTTTTTTTCTTTTACTCAGGGGCAGTATTCGTGATACCCTTGTTTGCTTAAGTCGACTAACTGTTGAAAAAAGGTGATGCTGGTTTAATTTTTTGCAAAAAAATTCCTGCCAAACCCTTACTTCTATATTTTTACATAAAAATTGGCTAGATTGTTAGATTGGTTGGTCTTGTGGCTGTGTTACTCTAAACAGTATTTAAAGATTGATAATCAATGCATTAATAGAAACAAAGACAGGAAAATATATTAAAAATATGTATATGCTACAAGCTATTTTGTTTGATGTTTTTATATAAATAGCTGGCATGTATGTAATTTTTTGCAGATAATTATCATCTTTGCCTTCCATTGGCGCTTATAATTTAAGGAACCATTTTTACTTATTTTTTTGACTTAAACTATTATAATGAAGTCAAGTTCCTTACTTTTTTGGCTAATAATATTTAGACAGTACGATATTTAGGATATTGGTGAGGAACTTTTTATGATGCGGCTGGAATGATACAAAAGTAATTGGTTTTCTAAAATCAGATTTTTGCGAAACATTTCATATTTTTTTGACTTTTGAACTCCATTTTTAAGTATTGCCTATACTTAGATTTCAGGAAATATATGCATGAGAAAATTCTTCAATTTTTACAGTGGAAACAATTTGAATAAAAGAATGTAATGGTGCACAGTTTTGCAAAATTTTAAACATGCTGTTTTATTAATTATCTCTTTTGGTCTCAACTAATATATTTTTTTGGTTTTGTAACAATGCAATATTTAAATACTAGCACTGAGTAAATTTAATGGTGTTTAGTAGTTAATATTACACTGTTAAAAGACAATAAGAACATGATATTTAAAATATACTATCTTTATATACTTTTTTCTTGCAAAAGTTTATGCATTGGACTCAAATAACTGTATAGCTAATTTTATTAAACAATAAAACAACTTGTATGTTAATAATTAGGTTGATTTTCTCATTCTCTCATATTTTATTAACACTAATACTAATTTTGTTTATTAACGTAGAATTTAAGAACTTAAGTTGTATGAAAAAAGTTATTTTTTGTAGAAAAAGGAAACTCAAAAAAATTATTTTTTGAGGAAGGTAATTTTATATAAAAAATTTGTAAAATTTGATTTTAATAGAGGTTATGTGAGTTGATCTTTCGCAGCAAGTTTGCTTTTTAGAATTATGACATAAATAAAAATAAGGCGAGGGACATATATACGGATATAACTGCATTTATTTATTTTTTATAAAGAAAAAAACTTTGATTTTTCATAAACCTTTAAGTTAAATATCCTTTAAGTAAAATAAACACACTTACATAATAGCTTCAAAAATCCTTATTTTCTAAACTAAAACCTTTTATTGGTCAATTATATATTTTTTTTATCATTTCTGAATTTTCATGGTTTTATTAATTGTTTAAAACGAGTTTTTTATATTAACAAAAACATAATCTATATGATTTGATATCTAAATAAAATAAAAATTGTTTTAGAGCATTGTGTCACCAAACACGTTGCTGTGAAAGTGTAGAAGTTCAGTTAGGGATCATATTTTAGTTTATGCCATTACCCCATTTTTTGAAAGAACTGAATACAAATAAATGTGAGTTATTGAGATGTGCTATTGTTCCACGCATATGTATAATAATCAAATATAAAATGCCATAAACATGTAACAAGTTTTAAAAATCCAACCCAATTGGATTGTCAGATTTTTCAATATCTATTCCTGGAAATTCTTAACAAATATTAGTAAAGGATGCATATTAGCATATAAGACCATAAAAGTCTTCTTTGACCTATGTGCCCACCTGTTAAAAACTCATATTTCCATACTCAGCCCAAATACGGTAATTTTGTAGGACGAAAGTAGCATTTAACATTTTTTATTTTTTTTTATTTGAGTTTTATGTGTGAAGGTAGAGGACCATAGAGGGCTTTTTTGACCAACATCGCTCATCCGTTAAAGTTGATTTATGTGTAGAAATTAAATTAGCATTTTCTGAAATTTTTATATAATGGTTAAAACATGTCTTGGAAGAATATTTATATTATTCTGGAAAATATCATTAGGAAATTGTTTTTCTGTTGTAAAAGAAAAGTATGTGTCACTTATAACTCATTTTTTTAGATAAAACATTACGCTAAATAAACTAAAAAATAAGTAAATACAATCAGTTTATTTGTTTCATGAAAGTAACCTCTAGTTGAGAACCAGTGCTCTAACCACTGAGTTACAATCACTGACAAAAGAGTTGGTTTGTACTATGTATTTGATAATTTCAGAAGTATTCACCTCTGCTCTGCTATGGGTGTATAGAAATTCATCATAAACAACATCATAATAATGGGGCAGGTCTTTTTTGTCATATTTGATCTCTATGAAGTTCTTGGTTAATATATTGATATTTTTTATTGACTTTTTGCATATATAGTAGCTTTCTGAGAAAAAATTTAGTTTTTAAACTTTATGGATTGGGTGCAGTTAATCAGTGTCCGTCTTCTTCTGTACCTATTTCAGGTAGGGCATCGAACATCAGCATCCTTTGCTGAAAATGCAGCAAAGCTTTCTACTTGCAGATTTCATTTATATTTTTTAGTGCATTTATCTGAAAATAAAATTTATTCTTTTTTTATATCATTTTTGGTATCAAAAAGGTACTTTTAACATGTAAAGCCAGAAAAACTAATTTTTAGCATATATTATAAGAAATAGCTCTGGATCACAATGTAAAGTTTTTAGGAGATAGAAGTGATTAAAATGAAACTTGACTTGCATACAAAAAAAATTAAAATTGGTGAAATTGGTTTTTACCTTACAAAACTATTAGTAGGTTTCTGTATCAACGAAATGTTTGATTAACTTATCATTATCATTTTAGTTTACCTCTCAGCATTCATTTTATTACAAAAAAAACCCTCCCTCGTGAAGCCACAATTTTAACAAGGCCTATGCTTTTGCGCTATCACTTTCATCAGTATTTGACCATTTTTATATATTTATGTTAATATAATTTTTATATATTTATGTTAATATAATTTTGTGTTATTTTGTGTTATTTGCTCTTATACTTGTAATTGTATTTAAATATGAAAAAACTGCTTAAAATATTTTTCTCATATCTGATGATATGTAAATAGTTTTTTCTAAATCTTGTTTATTTATAAACAATTTTATTTTTTAAGTATCAGGGACCATGTTTAATCTGTTATGATTCATATTAAGTTGCATTAAGTTTAAGGTAGGCATGTAAGGCTTATGATGACAGTCACTATGTATACATAATAAATTAATGCGTCATGCAATAATGCTTTACGTTATATTTAGCGGATGCAGACTGAACTTAGCTCTATTAAAACAAAAGACCTCTTGATAGCTGATTTGAAGACAGAATTAAAACAATGTAATTCTGATCTGAAGGTAATTAGATTTAATTTGATTTCATTCATACACTTAGAAATTTGATTTTGAAAAGTTATGAATTTAAGTACATAAACCCATAAATAAGTTATTTTTACCAGAGATATGGTTTTAATACTTATTCACACTGAGATTATGTCATTCTAGTGTGCCAAGAATCATTTTACTAATGTCATTAAACTTTTTTTTTTTTTCAATTGACATTTGTACAGAGCAAAGGTTTTTGAGATAAAATGAAAATAATTTCTTGCCATGGTTAGCCTCATTTTCATTTAACTTTTACCTTGAAGAGCATCACAATGGGCTTCAACTATTAATATCAAATGCGAGATTTGAGGTCTAGTGTCCTGATATTTAAGTTATTTCATTTATGAAAGAAGATGAGTATAAATAGGTCATGTCCATTTGAGTGATCAGCAAGTCAAGTTAATAAATTCACATAACATTTAATTCTTGTTATGTCGCAAAGTTACTACTCAGTAAACATGTATATAATAATTTTTAAAAGCTAATTATTGCAGCTTTTATGCAGAAAAGTTACTCAACAAGATTGTTTGAAGGTTATCTTTTTAAATACAGATGTTCATGGTTTAACATTTGTCTTCCGTGCCTGCATCTAGTAGATTTTAAATTTCTTTGCTGCAAAACTGACCTTATCACCTCTTGCCTCTTGCTCTCTCCTATTGATCCAACCAACTCAATTTCCTGTTTGATGTTGATCCACCGCTAGAAATGTGTGAATTTGATGTATTATTAGAATTACCATTAAAGTTTTTAAATTTATAATCATATTCATTTTTATTACTGAAAACTTAGATAACCTTCTTAATCATATTCTGTCTCACTATCACCATTTGTCTCATCAGTATTTTTAAATTTTGCAGACGTAGTTTTTTAATAGTTATTGTTTTCAAGTTGGGGTTTTATTATTTTTTATGTTTCAAATTATAAATACCTTTATAAATGGCAGAAAAGTTTCAAATCTTTAAGACCTGCTGTTACAAACACAATGCAATGAAGAGACTCATACTACGTGTGTGTGTCTTTGGGAATAAAATGGTTAATAAAAACCTACTTGCTAATCACCATAGCTTACCCAAAGAGTGCAAAATTTAGGGTTATTTTTTTTATTATTTTTTTTTTTTTCAATTTTTGCTTATTTTTCATCTATTAATGCTGCATTTGAACTTATGTCTGTAAAAAGCTTTTTGAGGATTATGCCATTAATATACGTATAAATATATGTATTTATTATATACA